>JAYEAL010000051.1:0-38736 GCA_036419045.1 Scirpophaga incertulas | reverse complement strand
CTCCTATGGCGGTAAATAAAAGAGGCGTATTTTCTATAAGTTTAGACTGTGATGATTAAATTAAAGACTTTAACGGATTATTTCATATATAAATAAATAAATAAACGAATATAATATACTTAGTTCGCTAAACCCTGCTAATTTAAATCGATGTAAGTTCATTTTGATCTCATGAAAGTACAAAGTAACTATTATATTTTAGGTACTTATGTACCTAAAATATAAATATAGACTAATGTTTAAATTTTAGACTTTTAAACAGATTATTTCAAATATAAATAAATAATAATAAATAAATAGATATAATATAGTTCACTAAACTGTGCTAGAAGTAAGTCGAGGTAAGCTAATTTGATCTCATGAAAGTTTAAAGTTACTATAAGTCCCTAAAGTTTAAATAAACTGTTTTCCTACACTTACAAAATAAAGTTGTTTTATTTAGAACACGTCACAATAAATTTATGTTTCATATTTCATGTAATAATGCAGATAAGCGGCATTTTTCTGCATATGCCGGAATTACCAGCACCTATTTACGGAATTACCTGGAGAGTCAAATTTTATACCGTAATAGCGGACATTTACGAGGTCCAAAAATTACGATTACTTTTTGTAAAATAGTTTAAATACAGTAGTATTACATATCAATCTCTTCTCTGAAACCTCTTTTTACGACTGAACTAACTTCAATTTCCTGCTTTGCTGGAAATTGCTAGGAAAGACAAGAATGCCTTAGTATTCCGGAATTACGTACATTTACCTTAATTCGACAATTTATTTTTGTGAAGATCATTTTGATGTAAGTATTGAACACAACTTGATGTGTCTATTTGTAGAATGTTATGGCAGGTTTATGTGTTTTATTTTAGGAGTTAAAATATTATTTTTATTTTATGCCTATAAAATGTAATAATTCATACTTTTTTAAAATATTTTTAGTTGCCGAACGATATGATTAATTACACCAAGTATCATATTATGGGAAAGGTATCACAAGTGCGCAATGAAAACCAGACTGTATACCAAAGAAGTTCGAATGCCAAGAAAATAGAAGGAAACGGACATGCAGTGATATGGAACGACCATATATTTTGAAAAAACAAAGGTTGTCAATAATCGCAGAGTGTTTGAATGAACCAGAACAAAGTAGTACACCAAGTTTTGTCTGTCAAGGATACTTCTAATACAAGTTCAGGTATGTAACAAACAAAACAAATGGTTTGCAGTTTGAAACAAATATAATAATGGCTAGCATTATTATATAAACAACATATTTTGTTTATTTTTCAGATTTTCAAATTGTTGGAGAAAATGTACCTGAAACTTTATGTGAATTGACAGCGGATAAATCTGTTCAAGCATTAATAACACACAGATTCAGAAGTAAAGCTGTCCAGACTAAAATAAAATCAACAGAAAAAGCATTATCACCTTTAAAACCATCACAGATATCAATCTCCACATCCCCATTCAAATCAGAGACCATTATAAATTCATGACCTTCTGTGTCAGCTGGCTCAGCAAAATTACAAAAAGTATATTTAAAGAATCAGAGCGCTCTGATAGTGATATTTCTTTATATGAACCATCTGCATCTACCACCAGTTGCTCGCCTGTACATTCTTTGCAAGTTAAATCTTCCTCTGACTGCAGTGAATTTATTGAAGAGGACAAGAGGCTGAGAGCAAAAGAAACCATAATGAATATGATTGAAAAAATTGAGAAAAAGCCGCGATTGTACATTGGTGTTCCAATCAAGTGTTACTATTTGATTGATATAATAATAGAGGAATTAAATATTCCCAACATCATTTATTATTTTGTTTAAATAAAATAAAATTGGATAGTATATTTAATCAACTGTCGGATGATTATGCAATGACTCCATCATATTTAAGCAAGATATTTTTTAAAAATATACCATTAACACGTTCGTTGCGTTATGAGATAGAAAAAGCCCCATCCGTGTCTTCTTGCTGTTGCGGCGCACAAAAGCGCGCGATTTCACTCTGTGCGGGGAGCTGCTACATTGGTATTTCTTTAGGTGTGACTGAGACAAATATACATTTTTTCTTCTCTCGTGAAGTCTATGTTAGTGGCACATTTATTTGGTAATGAGGTTGAAAAGGTCTCATACGCACTGAAGGTAAATTATTCACGTTCAGTGCGGATTGAGGTTTAAATTGCCTCATAAATTGTAGGCCTCACAGACGCACGGAGCGGGGCGCGGGCAGCGCGGGCGCCGGTCGTCTTCTTTTAGTGACGCGCTAACTTTCGATAAGGGAGCACGCGTTTCGCTACCACCAGCCCGCTCGTATCACGTTTTTTCTGTTAACTTTTGTGTTGTACCTGCTACGTATAATAATATTAACAATGGAACGTCCAGGCAAAAAACGTTGCAGAAAGAAACTTAATTTGTGTGACTCGGATTCTTCTAGTGAATCGGAAGAAGCAAAACAATTAAAATATAGAAAAGTGTTACAAAGGGTTCCAATCAAAAATAGTCCAGTAGAAAAAGTCAAAATTTTAAAAAATTTTCAGATTTGCCCTCCAACGAGAGAAGAAACAGAAAGCGAGTCAGACACTGAAATTTTTACTCCGCCTTCTAAAAAGAACAGAAAAAAAAGTAACATGACGAACCCCGAAAACCAATTGTTTTTAAGTCCCAGTACCGGAAAACAATACACTATCCTACACAACCCAGGACCTTCAAGTAACCAAATTGTGCTCACACCTCTTCAAAAATTTTTACGCGACAATAATAATTATAGTAAGAGTCGAGCATCTTCTCCTGATCCGTTACAAGTTGGTGGTGAAACAAGCAGATGCTCGTCATTAAGTAACATTTCGGTATCAAACTTATTACCCGTGCAACTAACTGAACAAAACATGCGGGATTTACTGAAAGATACCTCATATACTTATGAAAAGCAGACAATTAAAAATGACAGATATGTTTTTGAACACTCCTTTGATGACACGGATGATATTAATACCAACCAAATAAATAAATCCATACAAAACTTACGAAAAAATGAAGGTACAGAGAGCATAGCGGAGAATAGAGAAAATAAACAACAAGTAGAAGAAAAAGAAGATCACGAACGGAAAGTAGTACGCCAAAAGCAAGATAAAGAACAACTGAGACAAGATTATAGCAACCAGCAAGACGTAAACAATGATATTAGTGTCAACATTATCCAGGGTAGAAGCAATGATGATGAATCTGATGTAGAAATTGAAAATTTAAGTACAATAGAAACCGACAGCAGAGCACAGGAGAGGGATAATGAACAAGAAGAATTACGTCAAGAGCAGGAAAATGTTCAATTGAGACAAGGTTATAGTAACCAGCAAGATGTAGAAAATGATATTGGTGTCAACATTATTCAGAGTAGAAGCAATGATAATGAATCAACATCTGATGTAGATGAAAGATTTCAATCGATTCGATTCGATCGATTGATATCGATTTCAACGAAAGTACCCTAAATAGTGTCATAATTCCCCGTTTGCGTAACAAAACCCCTGCAGAAATATACAACTTGTTCTTAACCGATGAAATTGTTGGTAAAATAGTAAATGATACGAACAAATACGCAGAAAAGTATTTAGAAGATCATCAAGATGAAATAAAAGAAAAGTCTCGTCTTAAAGCATGGAAGCCCACAGATGATGAAGAAATGAGAAGATTTTTTGGAGTCATACTTGTGATGGCCTAAACAAAGTTCCACATATATACGACTATTGGTCTAAAAAATCAATATACAGAAATGAGTTCATTTGCTCCGTTATGCCAAGGGACAGATTTTTGATTATCTTAAAATTTTGGCATTTCTGTGACGAGAGTCCATGGATAATACTGGGGATAAATTATATAAAATTCGCCAAATACAGGATATGTTGAATAACCGATATCAAGAAGTGCTCCGTCCTGGCAAGATTTTGGTTATTGATGAATCTATGATTCCATGGCGCGGGCGGCTTAAATTCCGTCAATACATAAAGAATAAGTCACATAAATATGGGGTCAAGTTATATAAATTGTGCACCCCTGAAGGATACTCGTACAATACAATCGTTTATACAGGCAAGGAAGGTAATAATCGAGAGCAAAATCACGGCCAAAAGACTGTTTTGAGGCTAATTAGAGGGCTAGAAAATGAGGGTCGTATTGTTGTAGCTGACAATTTCTACTCCTCTGTTGGGTTGGCCGAAGAACTTTTAACCAAAAAGACGTTCTATTGTGGTACCCTCCTTTCGAACCGAAGGGGATTGCCTAAGAGCGTTGTTTCCACAAAATTGAAAAAAGGACAATGTGCAGGAAAAATGAAGCCAAATGGCGTAAAAATAATAAAATGGTGTGATAAGCGCCAAGTTCTGATGATCACTACCTGCAAAATTCACAATACAGTTTTAGTAAACACAGGCAAGAAAACAAGAGTAACCAACGAAGATATTCGAAAGCCTTCATGCGTTCTCTTGTACAATGAAAATAAAAAAGCATAGACTACAGTGACCAAATGTCGTCTTACTACACAACTTTAAAACGCGGATTGAAATGGTACCGAAAATGATGACAGAATTTTTATTTGGCACTGCTCTGGTAAATGCTTGGATAATCTACAATATGTCTACCACTGGTAACAAAAAGCCGAAGAAAGATTTTACAGAATCCATTATTGAAACATTCACAGGAAAAAGCATCTACGAAAGAGGTACGTATTCATTGTATAGGTCCCAATAATATTAAACATACAATTATTATATTTATTATTTTAATGTTTCTATAATTTTACCAGTCCTCTCGTTATTTTTATAATTCCATTTTAATTTTAAAATTTTATTTTAAAATAATGAGCTACAAGCTTGACGATGGCGATGACGGTAACGGGGACGCTGACGTTGACATTGACGGTGACCGGGACTGGAAGGCTGACGATGCTGGGCTGGACACTGGCGCTGTTATTCTTGGCGCTCAAGCTTATTGTCTTAATGCACGCATCGCCTATGCACACTACGCATACAACACTAACACATACAAAATAATCACAAATCACTTCTTTTGCATTGCACCTAATATTGATGTGACCGCACGCTTTATTACATGATATCATGGTGTTGCTATAAACTTCGCACTTTTTCATAACTGTAAGCATGTTAAAGTTCAGATTTTGTCTTATTCAGTTTTGGTTTTGTTTGCTGTAAGATTTTTCTACGAAAAATGGCCGTACACAGTAGGCGCACGCTTCTTTTACACTATCTATACTATGATGTTGCTTTAAAATTTGAAACTATATCTCTGCAGTGAATACTTCTTCATAACTGTAAGAATGTTAAAATTCAGTTTTTGTCTTAAACAATTTTGATTATGTCTGCTGAAAGATTTTTCTACGAAAAATGGTTGTGTACAGTGGATGCTCCCACTGCCACTGCCACTGCTTATTTTACACTACCTAGGTTATGGTGTTTCTTTAAACTTTGCAACTATATATATACCTACAGTGGATACTTCTTCATAACTGTCATGTTAACGTTCAGATTTGTCTTAAACAATTCGATTTTGTTAGCTGAAGGTTTTTCTTCAAAAATGGTCGTACTCAGTGGCGCATGCTTCTTTTACACTGCCTAAGTTATGGTTTGCTTTAAACTTTGAACTATAATCCCTGCAAGCGGATATTTTCTTCATAACTATAAGAATGTTAAAGAACAATGGCAAAAAATTTGCTCAGAGATTCCTTTAGTGTACACAAATTACATCATTACAAATGTTACTAAAATAATTTCTTATATTTTTTGCAAAAACGATATTATCATAGAAAAGTCTAAATAAAAAATTACTTTTAAAAGAAGTGCAAACGACTATGTACTTATGTAGATAATAAATATACACTTCACTCTATGCTTCACTGACACTAGGGTAGGGACAGGTAAATGAAATAATATTGATATGTCGATATTTTTGGCTCAAGGCGTTATTATGTGAATAAAAAAGAACAATATAATGTTAAAGAATATGTAATTATAATAAATAATATTCTTTAATCGTGACCTTTAACTATAATTATTTTTTGTCTGAGTTTCGTCATAATAAGTCTCGCCTTATTTCTTACACAAGTTAAAATATGTATATAACGTAATTCAATATGTATAATTCCATAGTTTTATTTTTGATAATAATGAAGATATCAATTCTTCTAATGAATCCAGCAGTATAATTTAACAACTCTGCAATTATTATTATCGTGTTTGCGTTTTGAAGAAAACCTGTTTTTAATAATATCTAATAAATAAAGTTGTATTAGTTGTGAAATAAATGAATTTTTGTTGAGACGACATTTAATTAAATATGAAAATGTTAGTACATTATTACAGCAATAGACATCACTTTCCGAGGTAAACCATGATTTTTAATAATAGCAAAATAATGAAGATCTTATAAAAAACTTATTTTCATCGACCCCCATGTGTGATTGTGTGTGTGTGTGATGAACACGAATATTTGTACCTTAGTCCTGGTCGTCAATAATAATTATAGTCTATAAAAATATTTATTTATGTAAAATATATGTATGCCTTTCCGTAACCCTAGATCCCATAACACAAACCTTACACAGCTTTGGGTAAGGCTTAATGGTGTGAGTGTGTGACATATTTATTAATTATAAATATTATCATGATTGAAAGCTTTCAAATAAATATTGGAATTAATGTAAAAAAATATAGGTATTTCAAGGTTAAAAATATCGTCTATATATAAATCTATTCGTTTTGAAAATATACCTATCGATAGTTAGACCAAGCCTGACACTTCCCTACGTTTTGTCGGTAGGTAGTGGCGTGACGTCGTGCGTTGTTGTTTGTTGAGTGTTTCGTGGTATTTTGCGTTTTCTATTTCTGTTTTTCTTGCTTTTTTAACGACCTGGACTGTTTCTGGACTATACTGAGATCTCCCGCTGTATACGTTAACTTCTGCTTGCCAAAGGATTCCGATTATCTTCTTTTTACAAATATATTTCGCTGTGATTAAGGACTACGATTCTGCTTTCTGATTTGGATTTTGTTGTAACCGATTTAATACTACAATGGGAAGTCGTGTGAAACCTACACGTATCTTGTGTGTGAACTGCAGTATATGCGTAAATAAATTACGCCGCCGATATCCCGCATTGGCGCAAGATTCAAGAGTTACTGCTATAATCTGCAGCTGGGTGTACCCCCAAATTGTAAGTAATATTGTAAATCAGAACAGTACCAACAATGCCTGATTCACAAAATATGTAGGACTTATCAATATTTTCATTTGTAGTAAAACAGCAGTTCATCTGAATGAAACAACCTTAGCTAGTTTATTATGATCATTTTTTTATCATTCTAGTTACAATACTATTTTAGTTTAATCTATATCCAGAAGTATGATTTAAGTTTATGATTATTTAACATGATCACACACAAAATATGTTTACAAATAGAATAGGTATTTGTCTTGGGTATCTAATAATATGAAAAATATTTTTTAAGGTTTTGGAAGAAGATGTTATCTGTGAAGCATGTAGGGATCTGGCAATGGCTGCAGTCAATAGCAGCTTACAAAGTGAAGTGTCTGGCAGGGATGTAGCTGGACCTAGTACTAGAAGACAAACAAATGCATGTCTTTTATGTGGCAGTTCAATCTTAAACAGACGGAGTGATAAGATATTACGGGAGAACCCAAATGAGATGCAGCAATCTATAATCGATTTAATTACAAGCAAATTAGCTCCACGTGAGGTTTGTATATTTTGTTTTATTTGATATTATATAATGAAATAGCTGCTAAAGTAATAGTAATATCTATTAGTATACCATTACTGCTACAGCTACCTGTTTAGCATAAATATTGGCAAAATAGATAGTTATGTAAGAATGATAGTAAAGTACTAAAACAATGAAAATCACAGACAAATAATAAATTGAGTATTGCTAACCAGAAAGCAATTATACACCTAAACCTTTGCGTTTTGCTTAGCTATGTTCAATTACTAGTTTGCAATAGAATTAAATAAATCTTTTGTTTTCAGATTTCTTCATTAGATCGCATATGCCATACTTGCTGGGTGCGTTCTCAAAGAGAGATCATTCGTGGAAATCTTCATAATGAGAACAGACCACTAGCAGATATTACAAATATTGAAAATCAGCCCAGTAATCAGTATGAAAATCAGTATGTTGCGCACATACAATGACTGTAGTGTGGTATCTTGGTTGGGCCAGACATCAGCAAAATATTACCGCACCGGCTAGCTTTCTTGATGATGTTGTAATTGAAGAAGAGGGATAAAAAATCAACTTTCTATAAGGTTTCTATAGACCTTTCAAATATACAATCCATTAATTAAATAAGAACTTAGTTGAACGATTACAGCATAGATTCACAAAGATCCTCGAGCAGCTTAAATCACAACTTTTAAGATCCGTAACTGGTTAGTACCACTGTTCTGAACCTGCACATGAAAAGACACAATTATAATATGTTTGTAACCACATAAAGAACACAAATATCTTCAAAAACTATAGGTAATTATATTGTAAATGCTTGAAATAAATTACCCTCTGAAGTTGTGAACTCTTAAGTGTTAACCAATTCAAAAATAGATCTAACAATCGTTTGTTAAATCTATTTTTGAATTGGAATTGTTCGTACAAAAACAATGAAATTAGTGCTAAGTGAACTATGTTTTATATGTATCAGTGACATAATAATAATAAAGACATATTTTATTAAAAGCTGTTTTAATTCTTAAGTTATTCATTCAATAAATTGACTAGTACCTAAGTTGTTATATTTTTTAAACTATTAATAACATAGGAGGTTTTAAATAACTCATAAAGGTACCTATATATTACTACAAATGTGTCATTTGATTGACTTCTAAAAGAAAAGAAATCACCATATTGTTGATATTATAGCATTTTATTTGCTCTCTGATAACACTTAAGTGGGCCTGTTCATAAGCCAGTTCGCATGTAAATGATCCCTACTGATTTTCTCTTTGAAAAGATGAACTTTTCAACAACAATGACTGCTTTCTTCTTTTAAAAAAGAGAAACTAACAATTTAATGTCGACAAGGTATTGACTGCACCTTCCTAAATACATTTTACTTTCACATTTTTAAGCTTCTTTTTAAAGACTTAGGTAGGTATTTTAAGCTTATGTGTATTTGTGTGAGGTAGGCACTTAGTAGGTATGTATGATATTGTTTAAATATCATACATACTTATAAACTTCTTAATTTAATATAAGTAATTGAGTTTCTTTGAGGATGATTCAATAATTTGAAATGTTCTCTACATAATATTCGATTGAAACAAATGTTAGTTTTCACGGTTTCGTAGATACCTCCGAAGTAATTCGTGCTCTTCAAACACATTTTAATGATGTCTTATAATAGATCTGAGGATATTTATTAAATAATTATGATATTAGCTGTGTTTTTTCACTAAAAAAAAATATTACCATAAAGTATTTTTTGATTTTGGCGGTTTTTATTGAGACATAACCTCCAAAACTTTATAAACCGATATCTTTTTTTCTAGACATCGTAGAATCTTCATTCTACTACCGTTTTACTCAGATAATAGATCTCTATACTTTGGTATATGTTTCATGACTGTACACAAAAAAAAGTATGAGCAAAAATTTGTTAGGGATTTTGCCATTGTTCTTTCAAGTTTTTGTCTTAAACAATTTTTGGATTTTGTTTGGCCGAAAAGGTTTTTTCTGCAAAAATCGGCCGTACACAGTGGGTGCAGGCTCTTTTTAACACTTCCTATATCATGATGTTTGCTTTGAACAGTGGATATTTCTTCTTAACAGATAGCATTTTAAAGTTCAGTTTTTGTCCTTCACATTTTTGATTTTGTTTGCTGAAAGGCTTACACCACAATATTTTTATGTTAACTGTCTGTTGTATGTTTTCTTGTCTTAACAATGGGTTTAAAATTCATAACGCTTTAACACGAATGTTGTTTTTCTTATTAATATAAATTCTAAATTTGTATATTTTTAACTTTTTCTTTACTTTACAGTTCCAGATCGTATACTAGATATGATGTCTGTCATGTCATCATATCTGGAAAATTCGAGTACATTCCTGCAATGGCGTGGCCACGCACAGTAATAGTAAATGAGTAAGAGTACATGTACAAAACAAACACATCCTTACACACCGAAACACAATACACATACACATTCTCATACTTCAAAAAAATATAAATCATACATGTGTGTCATCCTCATCATGGTGACAAATAAAAAAAAATACACCTTCTCCTTTGCGTGTTGATTCTGACTTTTATAATGTGTGAGGGCAAACTGACGCACTTATAAAACGAAACCTAACATGAATGTTTTTTCAGGTTTGCCTAACAGCAGATCTTCAGACCATGCACTTCAAAAAGGCACCCAAAAAAAACGCTGCGTTGGTTGCTACGACAAACTAAGGCTTACGTTAAGTGCAACTCAAGCTGCAAAAAAATCTAAAAAAATTCTTACTTTTTGCGGCCAATGTGAAAAAGCTTTTTGTTTACCCTGTTTTAATGAAAAACATTTTTAAACATTTAATTTTTCTTCAAATAAAACATTCTGATTATCGTAACTTGCAACTTTCTTTTATTCCCATCACTAGTCGATATACAAACCAAACTTTCTTTCAGTGCGTTATGAGGCAGAATAGATGACATATTTTATTTATTTAATTATTCAAAAACAAAATGTCGTAAACGCTGGCGAAGCTAGATTTCAACGAAGTATATATCTAAGTTTACACACGTCAAATATCAATAACATAGAATCATTGTTGACCTGTATAAAGGTTTTTTAAAAAAAAAACAACTTTCTGAGGTCGAAAAGGTCTCATACGCACTGAAAATAAGTTCAACGTTGACCCAGAAAGGCCTCATCCGCACTGTCTGAAAGTCCTCAGAAAATAGCGCCGCTGTGAACGTGTTAATAGCCAGTGTTATGAGACCTTTTATTGTGTCGCTAGATAGTGAAATGATTAAAAAGACTTTACCCATGGCATTTAGGCACAAATATAATAATGTTGGTTGCATCATAGACTGCCTTGAAATTGAAATAGAAAAGCCATCTAAAGCAATAAACCAGGCATTAACCTGGTCAGATTATAAAAAAGCCAACACAATAAAATATTAAATATCCTGTACACCAAATGGATTAGTGAACATGTAGAACAATATCTAAAACGAGCTGGTATTTCACTAGTAAGACCTCCTAGTGTCGAAACAGGTGTAAAGATGAGTAAAGCTGAAGCAAAACTTACTAAACAAATAGCCAGTGTAAGGATACATATAGAGCGAGTTATTCGGCATTTACGTGAATTTCGTATGCTTAAACCACATGCATGTATTAATTTTAAATATGTAAAAATACTTGATGAAATAATAATCATAGCTTGTGCCTTAATTAATATGCAAGATTCTTTAATAAAATAAAACAAATTAAAATAAAGACTATTTTTTTATTTTGTAAATACCTATATTATAGTTCTACACTCTTATATAATAGTGGATAAATATTCAGTTTCCAAAACTCTTATAATTTAACTTTGATTATATTTTCAATATGTTTAGGATCATATTGCACTCTTAATATCTCAACTTTTTTATTTTGGCAATAATCTGGATCAGCTACACAAAAGAAACAGTTTTTCTTTCCTGTATCTAACATATGAAGTTGCATTTGAGTATTATTCTTTTCTGTGGATTCACCATTTTTAATGTAAGTTTTATATGTTTTCACACTATTGGGACATTTAATTTCTATTATGCCATCTTCAAATATGCCATCTGGTGAACCAGCAATCATAGGATAACTCGAATTTAATACTAGTCCGCACTTATTTATTTTTTTATTTTGTTTTTCCTCCACAGATTTTCTTATATCATCTTCCAGTATACGACCACGTTTCATAGATGGAGTGTCTGGTATTTTTGCACCTAAAATGAGAGATACAAGTATGCCATCATTCCTTTTACAACGGCTAATCTCAAATGCTCTAGATGCGGTTATTCGTCCATACCGCAGCTCATACCAAAGATGGCTATTGAATTGCCCTCTCGTTTCCTCTTCAACTTGCGTTATTAAAGATGGAGATATATGAACTTTTTTTAAGAATTCATCAACACATTTCTCTTTGAACTTCCATACAAGGTTATGCATTGAGACAGCCTGTGTTTCATTTACTTAAATAATTCACAATCCTGAATTTTCCTCTTCTTTCCTTCTTCTAAAAACTTCAGCACAACAGATGAATTTGGTTGTAAAAGAGGGCTGCCCTTGGCTAAATCTTTTGCCTCTCTCTGAACTCTCGATAATTTCGTTTTTTTCCAGTAGCACTCGACTGAAGTGCATGAGGCTTCTTCACTTCGGCGATGAACCCACATTAAAAAAGCTATTGCGTGCTTACTACTCAACTCTCTGTGTAGCTACGCAGTCTTCACATTGCACAGAAATAACAATATCAAGTATTCGCTAACCTCAAAAACATTTACATTACAGAGTAGGTAGGCGACTCCTCTGACTGATAATTGCTAACTAAATAAGACATTATGTTTTGTTTTTCACATTAATACTCACATAGAAGTTTTAACATTGCGGAATTCCGATGAGCAAAAAAATCTTCTTCGTCCTCTATTAGATTAATTAACGGCTCGTCATCATCCGAAGATCTTGTCTCATGACTCTTTAGTTGAGCTTTTGTTTTAATTCAGCTTTTGTTTTGTATTAATCGTTTTTACGGAGTGATTTTTTTTTCTGCTGTAGGTCATCATCAAATGACGAAGAAGAAGTGTATAAATCCGAGACTCGAAGTTTAGTCATGTAGTTATCTTTGATAAATGATTCACTAAGATTCAAATCAAGATCAGATTCAGAGATAGAAGAGACGATATTTTCTTGTAGGCTGGACGTACTCGGAAGAGGATAATCGTACAGAGATGGTTGAGGGTCATGTTTCGTATCTGCGACGTTGAAACTATGTACTGAACTTAGCAGCATGGGGCGGCACTGATCATTGACCGTAATATCTATTTCTATGTCTGAAGCATCAGTTGGAGAACTGTAAGAAACAAGAACGGATTTGCTTTTTTGCTGTTGCAGCTGAAAATTTTGGCGATGTCGATACTATCTTCTCTTTGGAAGTTGATGAAAAAATTGAAGAAACGTTAGAAACATGAGCTGACCTCCTTTCATTTATTAGAGACTGAGACGACAATTCTGATACTTTTTTAAATTCAGCCACAGGGGGCGAGACTTGAACAGATATAAGTGGTTGGTCGATCTGGTGTTGTAACGTTTCCGATAAAGGTCTTTCAGTTACAATTGAAGGAGCATAAGCATCTTCGGGTATGACATCAGGATCAAGGAGGTATAAACCAGTGGCTTTGAATCCATTCGTTATATTGGTTTGAGTCATACACTTTGGTCATGTTCGGGAGAAAATTTTGTTAAACGCAGCTTTGTTTAAAGTTCTCTTTTGAGAATTGCACAGGTAGTTCAAAACTTCTTCATCCCAGTGATGTTCGAAGGACCGATTCACTGATTTATCTAGAGGTTGGAGTTCGTGCGTGGTGTTCGAAGGTAAGCAGTATAGTACTAATATTATTTTTATCTGCTTCTTCCAGAGACTCATATGATAAATGACACTTTGCGCTATCAAAGATAAGCAGACATTTACCGGGTACTTTATGTTGTGCTAAATGTTGTATGAACTCTACGAATAAGCTACTGGTCATGCTGCCTTTGGGTACCATGCTTACCTTTGTTCCAGGTGGCAAATTTGATGCTAATCCTGATCTGTGCCTAATCCCCTTAAAAATAATCATAGGCGGTATAGCAATACCCACCGCATTTACGCACATCGCTATTGTAACGTTCTCGGCGTGTTCCGGAGCAACAAGATGTACTCTTGTATTCCCTTTTTCAGCCAAAACTACAGTTTGTTTGTGGACCGTAATGCGACACCCTTTTTCATCCATGTTATACAAGCGTTCTGGATGTGCAATAATGTCTAGCTCTTCATAGAGTTTCTTCACTTCTTCAAAATGGTTTTTCACAACAGGCTTATTAATTTTTTGAGCTCTAGCTGGATTCATTAGCTGGGGGTTTCTTTTTGATATTGATGGGTTTCGAGCCAAAAACATTTTGAGCCATTTGCGTCCAGCCATTCTTGTTGACATATTGAACGAGTGCTTGATTTTAAACCTCTCACAAAATAAAAAGGCTTGATTCCTGGTAAATTTAGGCGTAAGTGGTACACCCAGTTTTGCAAAACGTTTGATTCGCTGCGATAGATCTTTTTCTAATTGTTTTGTAAGAATAGTTGTCTTCCCGATTATTTTAGTACTGTTACCGCTTACTAAATGGTTTCAAAGGGTGCGTCTTGGAATATTGAACTTCAACGCTGCAGCATTTGTATTAAGTTGATTATTTTGTACTGCTTTAATGGCACGTCTTAAACTGTCTTCATCCCATGTACTACCTCTTTTCCTGGGTTTTGGCTCCGACATTCTTGAAATCTGAAATTATACGCATAAAATTTAATCATCTATTCAATCACCGGCTTATTGTTATAAAGTTTTTTTTGCTTAAAATATGATTACAGACAGACTATCTTATATATAACTTATCACATACTTACTTTATCACATACTTTACCGTTTTTAACATGTAAATATTTTTTACTAGCTTTTGCCCGCGACTTCGTTCGCGTGGACTTCAGGTTCGTCCCGTCGACTAGACGGGACGAACCTGACTAGTAATAAGTAAGAAATACGGTAACTAAGCACTGCAGAGCCCTAATCATAGGCCTATAGGTAGCTACTGCAGTATGCTCCTATAAACTACATTTAACGATTTTTTTCCTTCAGCATAAACATGCAGATTCTTCGCTTTGGAAACACGTGAGCAAGCCACATAGAGCTGACCGTGAGAAAAACATGGCGTGCCCAAATGTAGGCCTGCTACCTTCAAGGTTTGAACCTGCGATTTGTTGATCGTCATTGAAAATGCGACGTTTAAAATTGAATGGCAAGTTGTTGGGTATGATTGGGATGCGCGGTATAAGAACATTGTCTCCCTTGGCTTCTCCAGTTAAAAGTGTAGCCTTCACTATATGCCTTCCTAATTCGGTAACTCGCAACCGAGTACCGTTGCATAATCTTGGCGCATCCAGGTTACGCATTAACAAAACGGGTACACCTACCTAACTGTAATGGTACGTATTTATAACTAAAAAGTAACTGTTCATGGTTTGTACATGTTCTTTGTGAGGCCCATGTACCCTAGCAAGGCCAACCGTCAAATTTTTGATTGGCCTTATAAGGAATCATCGGCTTTCCTGGGAACACTACCAATATTTTAACTTAAATCGAGGCAAAACAATTTTTTTTTCTTTAGTACCATAAACATATTTTACTTCAATTCCTTATACGACAATTCACAGTAAAAAAATATGAAATAATAATAGGTTATCTAACTAAAAACTTACGTTTTGCTGTGCGCGCTAATAACAATTGTAACGTCGATGACCGAAGACTACGAAGCGTGAGATCGCACTGCCACCACAAATTATATAGTATATGTTGTACCAACAGATAGGACACTTTCTGTATCGCTTGCTTACTTAAGAAGTTTATCGTACGAGAGAAACCGCCGCAAGATGGTGCTGTCCTAGTGAAGTACTAAATATCGATGTTAGATATCGACATTGGTGATGTAATTCGCTATCGATACCTATACAATTAATGTTTAATTGCTTGAGACAATCTAGTGGAACGTCACGACAAATTTAGCTAGTGAGAATGTATAAAATACGCCAATTTTATTTTACACACTATTTGCGCCGTGGTTTTTTCCACTAGATGTCTCAAATTTGAATCAATATGAATTAGGAAAAGAATACAGGAACTAAATATCTAAAATGATTTATTTTTTCTTATTTCTCTTAATATTTTTTTTGTACTTTAAGAAAGCAATTTTTTGTACAATGGTCATTTCGTGTTCTTTTATCTTGTCCCTGACTCTTCCTTTCAAAATTAGTTTGATATTTTTACACCAGTTGTGGATTTGTAATGTTGCAGCTATTTTGATAAAATAGTTTCTCATTTCTACTTTGTGCATGGAGCAGCCAAGCCAATCTATATTTTGATTCTCATCAAACAATTTTTTAATGTTGTTCAATATATTTTCTTATGACAATATTTATTTAAATAGTCATTAGTAATATTAATTACATTAGAAAATGCCATAATTAACTGTATACTAGGGTACTTTAAGTTTCTATTTTTTAAAGATTTCCGTTCTCGGAAAGTAGTCAATTTATGTACCTCCATTATATCTTGAGATAAATAACTTTTCGTACATTGATGACATTTAATTTTTTTAGTCATCCTTCGAGATATGTAGCCACATGTATACGTTTTTGCATTCACATCTATTTTCTCTCTAATAGCTCCAGAAAGTCGCTGTTCAGAAACATTATGTGGGATATCTTTATTCTCATAAGAACTACAATAAATTATATTTTGAGTGGAGACTGAATCAGGAGATATCAAATTTTTAAAATTTAATATTGCTGTTCCCACATCTTCTTCACAGTTGCTGTGTTTAGAGTGAACACTTAAAATATTTGTCATTAATAATGATTTAAATGTGCTTTGAAAAGTATAGGTATCCGGATTAACAAATCTATAATTGTATGATCTTACTTTCCCAAAAAAAATTTCAAGAGGATCTTGATTCAAATTTCTTGTGTAGAAAAAAATCATACCTTGAGATAAAACCAACTTTGAAATTCTAATTAGACTTTCCAGGATTGTAACCCAGTTGCGTAAAGTAGGCACAGTTTATGTGACATTTTCACCATTTTTATTATCAAAAAAATATATATTTTTTATTACTTTGATTGCATACTGCCAAAATTCAATATGTTGGCTGTTGTTTTTTACTGCCCCACGCAATTTTCCTGGTAAGTTTCCACCTCTGGATCCATTACAACTATCAAATAGCTTATCAAAGAATTATACAGCATCAGCTGTATTTGTGATTGTAGGGCTGACTGTACTGCCGTCTTGACGTTGTGCTGAAATAAAAAAAATGCAAGATGATTTTTAACTATGTAGTAACAGTGTTTTTTTTAACTGGGACAATATGGGGAAAACCTAAACCATTGAAGATATAAGGAAATGGTCTTAGGAACCAATCATAGTTATAGACAACTATAATATCTTGCCATTTTACTACTTTTCCTTCAAACAACATATTCTTGGTCAACATATTGTTTCGAATGCCTTTTAGTAAATGTCAATGGGGGGTCATAAACCACACTCATTTTACAATTCTGTATTAAAATGGTGTCATCTGAAACAAATACATAATTAAAATATACACATTTGTTTTCTGTATGGAAACATTCAATGATTTCCTATTTAAATTACGTATTGTATTAAAATATTCACTATGTAAGAGTTAACTTCTTACAAGGAGAATATTTTTATAGATTTGAGAGCCAGAAATCCGATCACAGCATTATTAGCATATTTGTGTGTCTTTTGTATAATCAGTTCTTGGTGACCCATTTGGATCAGTTATCGCAACCAAAAGCCCAAAATTTGGCTATTCTGACTTTGCATTTTTCAAATAAGGGATAAAAAGTTTCTACTAAGGCCAATACTGCAACAACAGCTTCAGAATAAGTGCCCCATGTAATATCGATTCCTAGGCTATATATATAATTAGGTAGAGATAGTATGTTATTCCATGTCAAAAATATTTCATACAAGTTAAATATTAATAAAAAACATATCAACACAAATAGTATTTTACCAATTTTTAATCCATTTTCAAGTTGGTGTTTTCTAGTCTCTTCTTGGAAGTTTCTGATTGCACTCTGAAATGTAATACCTTGATCACATATTAGTGCAATCGGTTCCAATCCTGTGGCTTTTACAGATGAGACAATGTCATTTAATTTTTTTTCAATTTCAATGCTGGTATTGTACCTTCACAAAAATAATAGGCAACTGGTTGTCTCCATGAGGCACAAACACCTCTGACCATAAAAACTAAGGCATGATCTGCAAATTTAGGTGCATCATTATCACCTATAAATCCATGTATAATGTCGTCTGAAGGTGAAAACTTTATATGTGAAGACAATTGCACTTCGTCAAAAACAATGCTGCAAAACTTTTTGGTCATATTCCAGCTGGCTACTTTTTCTTTTAACATTTTTAAAAGGTCAGTGTTAATGCCACTGCATATTTTAATGCACTGAAGAATCCTATTAGTAGTTCTTTTAGTAGGGAGGGAAAATATTTTTTGTAATAAATTTTAGCCTTTAGGGCTTTGTTTGTAAAGTGCTAGGCTCAGAAGCTTTTCTTCCAAAGTATAACACCTTGCTTTCTTCTTCTTTGAAGATGTTCTTAGTTGCATGACTATAATTTTTTTTTGTAGATAATCTAAGTTTTCTGTCAATTTTTGGAAGGATTTGCATTCATTTAATTTGTTGGCATCCAATATGTTTTTTTTTGCAACTGCCTCCAAATAATTTTCTACTTTTAATTAATTTCTTGCAATTTTCATACAATCTTCTGCAGCGTGGTATTAAATCATTAATTTTAGGGATAAGACGTGGTCTTTTTGCTGGAGCACTGTGAAGCTGAGTGTCTGAAAAAGAGTGATTAGAGCTATATTCATTGTTTTTTCTGTTAGGCACATTAATCGCCACAGATTTTTAGATCTTAAGCTGTGTTTATTGTTTCATAAATGTACTATTGTTTATTTGTTTTATTATAGAATGTTAGAATTTATGTTGAACTATTTTGGAGAATGCTTTACAAATGAATAAAATAAAAGTTATCTCAAGAATCTGCACATATAGTTTTGCAAATTTGCTGCAGTGTAAAAAACAACATTTCTAATTGACTGGCGGTATTAATAAGATAAACTGAGATTCATCTTGTTTTTAATATCTATTAAAATATAGTGCAAGAACATTAATTTGGTTATTACTATCATATTAACAGAAAATATAAGTACTCACATTGAGGTTGTTCTCGCCTCAATCATTAGTCATAAGAAATGTGAATTATCTATAAGAACTGTCCTAGGTAGTAGTATATGGCACAACCTTTTACTCCAATATCCGGATATTACTAAACCTACTTGCTTTCTTGCGGTGGAGAAAGCAATATGTCACTAACTTGCTGAATTGTCGATTTATTGAGCTTGGTCACCACCAAGTTCTGCTTAGTGGTCTTCAATCAAAGCCATTCCCAGATCACGAATAAACTTCCTCCTAGTGTTAGATTTCCCTGCTTCAATGCCGTTATTGAATCATACTCGTATCGTTGATTCCGGCATGATTGAGCATCGAGAAAAATAAAATGAGAGCCCAGCGTTTGCTGTTGCGAGAAACATCGTGTGTTCTAGCAAGCTTATCGACCACATCTACTCCACTTTTGGTTTCATTATAGAATGTTATCACAGATAGCTTCTGCTTGATTTCAGTTTCATGGTCTATTTTGTTATCATGATGAAGGGAAGATATAAACGTACTTTCGAGGCTTTGAAACATAAGAGACGAGAGAGACATTTTTATGAAAGCCAGACCGTGATGCGTATTCCTCAAGAGATTGCTTGAAACATAATGGAATGCAAGCTTTATTAGCTCTCAAAGTACCAACTATCGTTAATTTATGATTGTTCATAAATTTTTCAGCAGTTTCATGACTGGTAAAGAAATTGTTGTTGATTTATTTAATTAATTGATTAAGTCAAAAGGCTCAACGCGAACGGACTGTTGTCTGGCTGTTTGCCGCAGTAAATTTCTAAATGTACGGAGTAAAATGTTTTGGCGTCGACTAAGGCATATATTTTGATTCCATACTTGGCGGGTTTTGATGGAATATACTGCCGAAATCCGCACCTCCCTCGAAAGGTAACCAATTCTTCATCAAGAGTAAGGTATTCAGATGGTGTATACGCATTTTGGCAAAGCTGGACAAAGGTTTCAAATACTGGGTGGCGCAAATGTACTGGCACTAAAGAAAATACTTTTATTTTTTTTACATGACATTTTCTGTCATTCTGTTGTTGAAAATTGTGTAGTGAACAAATGTAAAATACACTGAAAATAAACATGGACCGTTTTACTCCCCAAGAACGTGGAATAATTGTGTCAATGTTCTTACGGAATAATTCATCAGTGATAAGAACACAACGTGAATTTCGTCGACGATTTCCCCACCGTCCGGCACCGATTGGTCGCACAATTCGACGCTTTGCCACACGCCTTGAAGCAACTGGCTCAACATTGGATAGACCTAAGTCTGGGAGACCAAGAACAGGCCGTTCAGCTGAAAATATCAATGCTGTGCGCGAAGATGTGGAAGAGTGTCCAGAAACATCAACGAGGCGACGTGCCACGCAATTGGGCATTTCCAGACGGACCCTGCAGCGTATTTTGGTGAAAGACTTAAAGATGTTCCCGTATAAAACTCAAATGACTCATCAGCTGCTGCCTGCTGACCACCGAGCTCGTCTAGATTACTGCCAGCGCGTCATAAACCTCAACCTTGAAGAGGATGATTTTCCTTCAAAATTGGTTATGAGTGACGAAGCGCATTTCCATCTCTCAGGGCATGTCAATAAGCAGAATACTCGGTTCTGGGGCACTGATAATCCGCGCATTATTCAAGAAACACTGGCATCTGTGTTGACAGAGTGATCGGACCCTATTTTTTCGAAGACGCTGGAGGCAATGCGATAACTGTCACTGGAGAACGCTACAGAACCATGTTACGTGAGTTTTTGATACCCAGTTTGGACGAATTGGGGCTGGAGCACATCTGGTTTCAACAAGACGGCGCTACGGCACACACAGCGCGCGACACTATGGACTTAGTGAGGGACGCTTTTCCAGGCCGAGTTATCTCTCGTTTTGGCGATTTGCCTTGGCCTGCAAGATCACCCGATTTGACCAGTCCAGACTTCTTTCTTTGGGGTTTTTTGAAATCTCGGGTGTATGTGAACAAGCCACAGACTCTCGCAGCTCTAAAAGAAAACATTCGTCAAGAAATAACGAACATATCGCAGGAAGTGTTACGGCAAGTTATGCAAAATGTCATAAATAGGGCTCAAATGTGTATCAACTCTGGAGGTCACCATTTAAAAGACATCATCTTTAAATCCTAATGGTACGAAATTTAATGGCACAAATATACATTTAAAAAAACCTAAATCTAGTTTTCTCATTTAGAAAAAATGTTATAGCTGAACCAAATAGGGTCTTTACTTTTGCGCCACCCAGTATGTCTCGGATTAGTGCTTAACGATCGGTTTTTATTCTGTCTTCTCTAGTCGTAGCGTCATCGAATCTAGTAAGTAAGAAAATCGATTTTTAGTCATCCTGTATCGAAATATTTCGATTCCAGTACCATCTGAAGCCATTACGTACCATTGAGGTTTTGTCTTCCAGAACGATGTAATCCTGTTAAAAACAAATGCCCAGAAACTGCTTTCATATCACATGTAGTTGTTTCATTATAGATAACATTTAGCGGTTCCTCTGATGGCCGTGGTCTCGAAACGCATATCTTTACATTCGTATGTTTCAGATTCAATTATCTCGTTGGAAATAAATACTTCAAAGCACTCCAAACTAGTTTTCTTGTCTTTATATTGACTTTTCACTCCCCGCAACTGTGCAATAATATTTTTTAGTCTTGTACTAATATTAGTTCTGATCGGCTCTTTTTAACATTTTGTTTTGCCATCTTTACCATTATAAAAGCCTTGCAAGTTAGAAGACTCACCTCCTGATGAAGCCACGTCCTCTACATCCTCTTCTATGTCACTTTTAAATTGAGTACTCAAATGATCCGAATCTGTTCAAATAGTAAACACCAATCAATTGTTTCTAAACGTAACTATTAGTTCCGATTCCGATTGTTAACGTGTGGCGCTGGTTTGTTTTGTCTATTCTCTGTTCTGTTTTATCTATTGCTTACTACTTGCTACCGTATAATATACGTTGTTAAACGTATATTATACGGTAAACGTATATTATTTATCTCGTGTTAATTAATTAATTCCTACAGAATCGCCTTCACTTCCGGGTATATATGTATATGTTCGTAAAACAGAGAGAGGTATGGCTAGTATCGAAATTTACGACCTGGCCTTTGAGGAGGTGACGTGACGGTTAGAGGCGAAAGCCTTAGAAGTGCAGCATCTTCATACAATTTAAATTATATGTCTTTACAAAGATATATTAAGAAGAAATAGGCACATCAACAACAATTGACAGACGATACTCCATCTGTCGCCTATATCAGCCCGACGGTTTTCACAAAGGATGAAGAAAAGATATTAAGTGATTATTTGTTGACTTGTGCTGCGTCAAATTATGGGCTGACTGCAAAAGAAACAAGAAGTTTAGCGTATTTATTAGCAAAAAAATGCAACAAAAAAATTCCCGAATCATGGGAAAAAAACGAAATGGCTGGAGAAGTGTGGCTAAAGCTATTTATGAAGCGACATCCAAATTTGTCTCTTAGGTTACCTCAAGCTACAAGCATTGCTCGCGCCACGAGTTTTAATAGGACAAATGTCGCTGCTTTTTTTGAAAACTATACAGGAGTCTTGGCCAAAAACAAGTCAGTGCGATGACTTCCGCGGAAAGGGGAACGTTAGTACCCAGATAGCAAAGTGACGGGAAAAAGACGTCTAAAATAAGTCACCTGTAACGTAAAAGACGTCATATGGTGACGTCTGGGTGTCATGAAAAACACCTCAATTTTTCACAGAAAAGTTACGTCACTTGATGACGTATTTATAACGTCTTACGTTACGTTGTTCGAAACATTATTATGACGTTACAGTTACGTCAGCATTACGTATTTATTGACGTAGTTATAACGTCTTCGGTTACGTCGTTCATAACCTTATTACGACGTGTAGTTGACGTCTTTACAGTCTTCACAATCTAAGAAGCCCGATTTGACAGGTGTCATTTTCATAGTTTATCTGTCAAAATATCATATTTTTAACAGATAAGCTATAAAAATGACACCTGTCAAAGCGAGCTTCTTAGATTGCGAAGACTTTAGAAGGTAAAGTTCGCGTCACGTAAAAAGAACGCTGGCGGTGGGGCTGCGCAATAGATGATTTATAGGTGTAATTGGTGGTATGCGGTGAGGCGCGGGGCGAGCAGGTCTGACGCCGCGGGCTTGCCTGTGCGCTATTGGTTAGTCAGTCGATCCTTGCAATTTGCACTGTGTCCACGCTACGTTTGTTTATAAAATATCATCGCGCTCAAAAGTTTTAAATTAAAAAATGGTTTTGCATAGAAAAGTGAGAAAAATGATTTATGACGTATATTGTTTCATGAAAAGAGAGGCTGACAGAAACGAAGTTGACAATTTAAAACAATGTATGAAACGAACCGCGGCGGCAACAAAATGTTCCGAATCCACAGTGAGACGAATTGTCAAAGGCGCAAAAGATTCGGAATTTCTCGCTGTGTTCCGAACTCCCGGCAAGAATAAAAGGGAGAAACAAAAACCAATTACAAACATTGACAGCATTGATCAGGGTGTTTTAAAAAGAACCATCCACAACTTCCACGTGACTGAAAAAGAATTGCCTACCATAAAAAAATTACGAAGAAAGTTACAGGAAGACTTAAATTTCCAAGGTTCTGCTGCAAGTCTTAGACGAATAATTAAGAAAATTGGTTTTCAATGGAAAAAAACGGAAACCAATAGAAAACTTTTAATAGAACAGTCACATATTAGATTTCAAAGAATTCAATATCTGGAAAGGATAAAAAAATATAGAGACGAAGGAAGACCGATCATTTACACAGACGAATCATATGTGGATAGTTCCCATATTTCTCACCATTCGTGGACAGATGGTTCCGCTGAAGGTATTAAAAAACCTCTGTCAAAAGGCAGCCGCTTGGTGATAGTGCATGCAGGTGGCGAAGCAGGTTTTGTGCCGAATGCTTTGCTGACGTTCAAAGCAGGAACAAAAAGTGGCGACTACCACGATAATATGAATTATGAAAATTACGAGCAGTGGCTCCGTACTAAACTTATGCCTTTACCGCCTAAATCAGTTGTGGTAGTCGACAATGCGTCATATCATAATAAACAAGTCAATGCTGCACCAACATCAAATGCCAAGAAAGCAGACATGCAAGACTGGCTCCGTCAAAAAGGCATTGAATTTCAAGAAACTATGCTAAAGCCCCAGTTGTATAACCTAATACAGACAAGATCAGATCAAAACAAAGATCAGTTTAAAAAATTTAATATTGATGTCATATTAAACAAAGCAGGTCATTCTGTACTTCGTTTGCCCCCGTACCATCCCGATCTGAATCCCATAGAAATGGCTTGGGCTCAAATAAAGGGATATGTTGCTAGCAAAAACGTAACTTGGAACCTAACCCATATAACTAACCTAATTAATGAAAAGGTAAATTTAATGCGAGCAGCAGAATGGGAAAAATTATGCACGAAAGTGAAGGAAATAGAGGATGATTATCGTAAAAATGACCATGTTGTCGACACGATGACTGAAACTTTTATTATTCGGGTAGATGACGATTCTGACTCAAGTGATGAGGACAGCTCAAGTGACGACGATGATAATGCCATGACCGCCTCCAACATTAACACCGCGTCCTCGTCTGAATTTCACGTCACCCATGATGACTTAATGCAAGGAGTTTCACCTTTACTTTAATTTGTACTATTTTGAATAAAATTTTACTGAATAAAAAAAGCCTTTTTTATATCTAATTTCAATATTCTAATAATTATTATAATATTTATTGTAAACAATATACGAATTGATTACAATAAATATTATAATAATTAGTAACTCAAGCGTTGAGTAAATGGCTAGTCAAAAAATAAAAAAATAAGTTATTAGTTATTACTTTCGTGCGCGATTGTTCCCATGCGCAAAGATGCCCCCACCGCTTTCTTCCAGCGTTCTTTTTATGTGACGCTACCTTTACCAAGTATGTTTTTTCTACGCTTCATAGGTAAGCACAGGAAACTGATAAAAAACACATTATTTATTTATTAAGTTTAGTTTATTTATCACATTGCGAAAATTGTATAACACACACAAAAAATCTAATAACGTGATTTAATTATTATTATAAGCATGTAGTAAGGGAAAACTAATATACTCATTGTTTTCTTTAGGAATGACATAGCATTTGGTAACAAAATCATTAATCGACAAAAGCTTAAACGATGAAACTTCTTTTAAACAAAAAATGTCCATGGTTGTTGAATTAAATGGATAGTCAAAGACAAAGTCGTAATGTAAAAATTCAAAGCCGTAAAAAAAATATTCCCATCAGATTTTTTCAAAATATTTTGAATTTCAAATACCTTTTTGTTTTTTGTAAGAAAAAAGCAATCAGCGCTACGATATGACTTAATACACAACACATATTCATTTAAAACATTTTTTTATAACATTCATAAGTCTCATTATCGGGAATATCTTCTGATAAATGTGGATAAGCAACAGAATAATTGGGTAAAACCTCCATAAATGGCATTGATTCAATTTCAAATATTCTTTTAACAATTTGTTGCAAAGGCTTATTTGGACTTTTTAACAAGTTTTTTAAACACCCCAAATAATAGAGTAAGATCCCGGTGCCCCCAGACGTTACTTATTTTCTCATAAGAAATATAAATGGGATAAAGTAGTGTTAGTACGTACTTTGAGTGTGTGCATACCTGCTACCTTGGGTCGACGGCCAATTCATAGGTACCAGGTGCTAAAGGTAGATAAATACAGTACTGATTTTTCTTAAATTCTCAGTGCTGATTTTTACATATGTTTTAGATATTGTTGTTAAAAATTAATAATCATTATTGCCAGACACTTTCCATCGGCGCTTACCCTTACCAGACGCTTTAAAGCTTCAAAAAAATAACATATTCTTACTTATAATCTCATTCTTGATTTTTATGTATAATACTTGGGGAACTATTTGAACACCCCTGGTCAGCAGCCAGACCAATTGGAGGGGTCAAACATCCCCCCAGACACACATAAAGTGTCGCTATGTGTATAAGCGCGAGGTCATTATTTGTACGCTTTACGCATCTTTTGGTATAAGGCTCATGTCGCCAAAACTTTGTATAATTTAAAAAAAAAATAAGGTTTCTCAGTACTGTCAATGTTGTCGATCTTGTTTTTTTTACAGTAATAAATGTTTTAATTATTTTAAGAGTAAGAGCCCCCGCACACTGGCCACTTAGTGGCGGCCACGCTTCAGCCACTAGTGGCCGCCACAACCTGCGGACGCGTTTCTTCATACATTTTATATAGAATCGGCGCACACTGAGCGCTTGAGTGGCCGCGTCCGAGCCACAAACTGCGAGAGTCGAGCGCGCTCGCTACTTGTGGCTGCGTTTTGTCGTTCGACTCGTGCGCATACACGGCCACAGTTGCCGGCTTCTTCCCACCCCTGCGCGCCGCTCCCCAATCCCGTCTCCCGGGTCTAGTCTTGTTGTAAGCTGCGTACTGAATGCACGTGCATGATGTCCACGGATCCGATTCCTCATTTTGATGTAGACGCTTTTATTTCCGATGTCGAAGAGCGACCCGCTATTTGGGATTTAAAGTCAGATTTGTATAGCGACAGGGGTAAGAAAACTGAAGCTTGGGAGGAATTGTGCCTAAAATTTATTCCAAATTTTAGTGAAAAAAATGTAGCGGAAAAAAAACAAAGCAGGTAAGTTTTTGGACAATTTTATTTTACATTATTATTATATATTTATTATATTTATTATTTTGCCAAGGTACAGCTCCCTCGTTGCTAATAAAATAATCTTTCAATATATCTCTGGTGTTTAATGAACGACGAGATTGCACGTGGGCGTTATCGATATCGTGAAGTCTTGGTACAGTCAATGTATGATGGAAATTAAATCCATCTCTCTGACGAACAAAGTTGTGTAGTATACAACAGGCCTTCACGATGTCTTCGGCGAAATCTATTGACACATTCAATGGTCGATGTAATATTCTCCACTTATTCACTAATATCCCAAAGGCACACTCGATATGACGCCTGGCTCGAGAAAGCCTATAGTTGAAAATTCTTTTTTCAATATTCAAGTGTTTTCCTGAATAAGGTCTCAACATGTGTTCTGCAAGACCAAAAGCTTCATCACCAACAAAACAGTAGTTTACAGAACCAGAACTACTAGAATTTGCTTTTGGTGCAGGTAAATTCAGGGATTGGTCTTCCAATTTTTTGAATAATTTCGATTCTTTGTAGATAGTCGAATCTGAAGCTTTCCCATAAGAGCCGACATCAATAAATGTGAACTTATAATTCACGTCACAGATAGCTAGAAGTACGATGGAAAAATAGTGTTTATAATTATAATATAAGGATCCGCTATCTTGAGGCTTAATAATCCTTATATGTTTTCCATCAATTGCACCACAGCAATTTGGAAAGTTAGCATATTCTTCAAACCCCTTAGCTATTTTTCCACATCTCTTCAGTTGGTTGTGGTACGCAGATATCTTGAAGTGATGCATAGATCAATTTACATGTTTCTTTTACAATCAATCTCGCAGTTGACGCACCACATCGATATACTAATTCAAAATCACCAAATGAACAACCAGTAGCAAGGTACCTGCAACAAAAAGAACAGATTAGAAACCTTTGATTATGTTATTTTTATGTTTCAGCATCCCAGTTGCAGCGAAAATGGAAATGCCTTCGTGACTGTTTCAAAAGAGAACACTCTAAACAAATGAGCGTTAAAAGTGGATCTGCATCATCGAGTCGCAAGCCGTATATATATTATCAACAACTATCTTTTTTAAAAAACTTGGCTGACACACGACGTGATCCCAGCCCATTACCGAACGAGGTACACGATGCGACTGAGAGAAAAAGGCCAAAAAAGAACAAGACAAATAATGAAGACATTCAAGCAGAAACTGATATACTTGTTAGTATTTCAGAACAATTACAATCTCGTCATTCTAACAAGCATGAAGAAGACGCTGACCATAACTTTGCTTTGTACTTGGTCCCGCACTTTAAACAAATACCCAATGAATTTAAATTGGATGCTCAAACCGATGTATTGATGGTACTAAAAAAATATAAACAGTATATGCGAACATCACAGAATCAACAACATGGATATTTCACATCATCATTTCAGGAACCACGCTCATACCATACTATGCAACCATCTACTTCGGGTTATCAACCGACTCCGCGTCCATCTGCTTTGGGATATCAATCGGCTTCGCGTCCACCTTCTATGGGATATCAATCAAATTTTGAGCATGACTTTTCCGTTAGCTCGCCATCTGCATCTGATAATACTATGAATTCTGTTTTGTCAGATGATATAAATGAACATTTTTTGACAACTGACTATGTAAAAGTAAATGTGTATTTGTTATAAAAACTGTATATCTGCGATATGTAACTTGATTTAGTTTGCGATTTTTCAATTCTCATTAATAAATAATTTCTATTTCAATTTGGCTTTTTTAATTGTTTGTTTTACGTTCTAGAATCCACGTGAGTCGCAAACTAATAGAAGCAAAATGATACGAATGAATGATACTTACCTTAAAGTTATAGCCAGCCTTTCTGTTGGAGAGATGCTTTTTCTCATGCGTGTATCTTGATGTTTGAGGTCATCGTGCAAAACGCTAAGTAATTCATTGAATGAGTTCACGCTCATTCTAAAATACTTGAAGAACTTATCTGGATAACATTTTAACTCTTCGAACAGCAATTTGTGCTGTCCATTTTTATTGCGTGATGTCAGAATTGGATGTACCCAGTGACGCCGATGAATTGGTCGTCGATGGTTCTGAATTCGGCGCCGTTTTCTACGTTTTAGAATAATAAGCAACAATAGCGAAATCAAGAGTGCGTCCATTCTTGGGCAACACACGTCTACCTCTGTCGAGATACTTGCAGCTAGTGTCTGACGCAAGTGGCAGCCACTGGTGGCTTGATGCGGCCACTAGTGGCTGCCACTGGTGGCGGCGTGTAGTGGTCTAGCCGAACTACTGGTGGTCGCGTTTAGTGGCGGCGACTGGTGGCCGTAATGTGCGGGGGCTCTAATACAGCCCGGACGTTTGAGTGGCAGGCTACTCTATTCAGTGCTACTTGATTCAGTGCATCTGTCATTTTATTTACAACGTGTTGAAATAAAAAAAAAAATATTTATAGTATTCTAAAAAATATAATGGCAGAATTATTAAAGTGTGTGTTTTGTGAGAATTCCGATGTGAATTTAATATTGTTTACGGAAGAAACGTTAAAAAAGTGTCAAACAATATTAAAACATAGAAAGGAACATAACCTAAAATTCAAAAATATTGTTTTGCCAGTTGATTTATATGAAAGTGGTTATCATAGACAATGTTACAAATCGTTCACAGGTTTGATGAAAAAATATTATTCTTCAAATGCTACAAGTACAGAAAAATCTACTCCAAAAGAAAAATCAATAAATATTGCAGAAAATTCTTCAGCAGCATGTTCATCGACATCTGAATTAGATACACAATGTATTGAGGTACAATCATCTATTCCACAAATTTCGAGTGTATCAACTTCTTCGGTACGTGACACTATTATAATACCTGAGCCAGCTACTATACCTGAGTTAGTCGAACCAGTTCCATCCAATTTACCTGAAAATAATTTACAGCTAGAAAACATTGATCCATCTTGTGAAACTAATACATCAATTGAAAGTTACGTAGGTATTGGTCAAAGCAATATTATCTGTATGTTTTGTGACCAGAAGACTAAAAAGCACCGATCGAAAAGATTACCTCTACATTCGTGTGATAAAAAAGATTTCCTTTCTAAACTAGATGAAGAAAATGAAAATCATAAGGAGTTCATTAATAAATTTGAAAATTATTCGCTTTCAAAAATTTATTATCATCATCCTTGCAAATTAGAGTTTTCTTATAAAACATCAGTAAAAAAAGAAACACCCAAAAGTGATTGGCATGATCTTCGTCAGCATCATCAAACTGCTTTTGAGGAAATATCTGCTTTAATTAATGAAAATATAATAAAAAAAGGACGATGCTATTTTTTGACTTATCTTCATAGATATTACATGGAAATATTAAATGAAACTGAAGAAGGGAATTCTACAAAAAATAAAGGAAGTTTCACTCCGCACAATTTTAGATAATAAAAGCATTTGATAAGCAAATTAAATTCTTTATCATTCAGAATAAAAAATTAGTAGCTCCGAAAAATTTAATTTCTATTGATGACCAATCATTTGAGTATTTGAAGGATGAAGATATTTTACACAAAGCTGCTTTATTATTGCAAAATCTATTTTGCAAAGTGAAAAAAAAAATTGCCACAACTTATAACCGCACAAAACCTTAAAGAAGGTGAAATATCGATACCACAAGATTTATTAGACTTTTATTACACTCTGATAGCCGGTAGCAATCAAAAGCGCAAAAATAATCCAAAATGTATTCGTCAAGTCAAATCTTACTGTGAAGATGTCGTGTATGGTGTTTATAACGGACAAATCAAAACGTCGAAACATATTGTGCTCGGAATGTCCTTGAAAAGTTTAACAAGTAGTCGCAAAATTATTGATGTAATTCATAGATACGGTCATTGCATTAGTTATCCAGCTGTAGAAGAGCTGGAAACCGAAGCAACATATACTTCAATACAGCAATCAAGTATATGTCCTGAAGCAATTGTAAAATCACCACATCTCTGTACTGGGATTGCTTTTGATAATTTTGATAGGTTTGTGGAAACTAATAATGGCAAAGATACATTGCACGATACTGTCGGGATTATCTATCAAAATATTGATTTAGATAATCCAGATGAATCCCAATTAATAAGTTTACCCGCTGTTAGCAATGAGACACTTTTAAATTCGAAGACGAGGAGACGAAGAACTTTTGAAGCAGTAATTATGGATGTTCAAGAAGAACCAGTTTCTAAAAGAAAAAAAATTGATATGAATTTGTCGGCTCATGAAAGTGAATATTTGCTACCTGGAAAGTTTCAACTATACAAAATGATAGATACAACTTGGATGATTTGTCATGCTCTACAGTTACCAGATGTTCCCATGTGGGTTGGTTTTAATTCTTCATTATTAAGTGATAACGATAACCTACAACAAAGAGTTTCTTATCTAACTCCCATAAATGAATCGCCTACTAACAAATCAGTAGTTTTGGAAACTATGAGACAAAGCCAGAAAATTTGTGAAGAAGTAAAGCAGTCATCAATTCAAGTTACATACGATCTAGCAATAGCAAAAGTTGCTTTGCAACTTCAAGTTACCAATAAGCCAAGTTTTGATAATTTGTTTTATACATTTGGGACCGTTCCACATTATGATGGCTTATTTTAAAGCAGTAGGCAAAGTAATCATTGATTGTGGTCTGACTAATATCATGGTACAAAGCAATTTGTTAGCGTCAGGCTACTACCCAAAATTACTAATCTATTTTTTATATGTAATCAGCAAAATTATACTCGCTGGACATCTGAATATTATGATAATTTGATTAAAGTTTCCGAAACTCACCCTGATTTGTTTGAACAATTTCAAAAAGAATTTTTTAGCATTCAAAGAACTAATAAACCCTTTTCAAAACAACCAATTGACTTAGTTCTCGAACAGACGATCAACGCAGATGCAGCCAGGAGACTGACAGGTATAATTCAATTCACCAATTCTATCTCAGCACGTCAACGATGGGCTGTCAGCCATGATATAAGATCAACAATTATTAGTCATATGTATAAAGAGTTGGATATGCAAACAGAACAAGATGTAACAGCTGAATTAACTAATCACAATATTAAAAATAATAGCAAGCGATTGCAAACATTCATTGATACCTTTGCTCAATTTATCAATCCATTTGACGCTAAAGTACCTCAAAATCTGTTAATAAATATTTCATCTGGTAAAGCAGCCTCAGAACCTGTTGAACAATTTTTACTTAACATTGAAAGAAATGGTGAGATTGAACGTAAAAAATTTATCGCAGAATGTGAGCAAGATGGTAGTAGGTTTGAGAGAAGCATTAAAAAAACAACGATGAACAACTTTTCTGTAGATTATGAGAAAAAAAAGTAACGAAAGTCGGTGAAAAATTGCAGGAATTACGAATTCAGAGGGATGTATTTGGGCGTATAATCGGTATATCGATTGATCACAAAGTCGATATAGCCAAAATATTTTCGTACCCCATAACTCCAGTCCCATTGTCAATGTGCCATCTTGATGGTGACATTTGTAAGACTCAAAAATCAATTTTAATGAAATGTTTAGAAAATGGTGTTGAACATGATCCACCATCTCACATAGATATTATACTAATTGATGGATTTTACTTACTTCATAGAATGAAAAATGTCCCTAAAACATTTGGGAGTATCTCCAAAAAAATGTTACAAATGGTCACACAATTACCAGCGTCAAGATTCGATGTCATTTTTGATCAGTATTTTTCGCCTTCTATAAAAGATTACGAAAGATCACTTCGAAATGAATCGACACAACTTGAGTTCAGCATCAGTGGACCTGATCAAGTTCGACCGTCTGATTTCGCGAAAGAATTGAAAAATATACGCTTCAAAGAGGCTCTCATTGACTTCTTTATACGCCACTGGTCTACAGACGAGATAGTACCATTTATTGGCAACAAAAACATTGTTGTTAATTTCAAGAATTGTCACTCTTTTTCCGTCATAAATAATGCAGTAGTATCTTCTATTGATGAAAATTTAAGTTGCCCTGAACATGAGGAAGCTGACACTAAGATTATCCACCATATCTGCAATTTTGTTGATGAAGCTAATTTTGTTATTCAGTGTTCTGACACCGATATTGCAGTAATTATGCTGGGCAATATGCATCATTTAAAAAATGATGACTCCCATGTGTGGATATTGACTGGCACTGGAAATAAAGTTAGATACATTGATATCACTGAGATTTATAAACATTTAGGACCTACATTAAGTCGTAGCTTGCCAGGATTTCACGCAATAACTGGTTGTGATTACAATCCAGCTTTTTTTAGAAAAGGCAAGCAAAGGCCATTTAATGTATTGAACAAAGAAGTAGAGTACCAGATAGCATTTATGAAACTCGGCGATGTAGACTTATTCAGTGACTTAAAACTGGAGCAAAATGTGTTCAACACTATACAAAAATTTATTTGTGAACTGTACAACGTGGCCGGAATAATTAACGTAGATGCTGCCCGACTCCAACTTTTCATCAACACTTATATGGTTTGTGACGAAAATGAAGAGTTCAATCGTAAAAATGTGAAAATCTTTGATGCTAGTAACTTACCACCATGTAAAAGTGAGCTTTTACAGCAGTTTCGACGAGCTAATTATATCACTAGTCTCTGGAAGAATGCTCCTACGAAGAAAATTAGTATTTTTAGTCCTGACAATAATGGGTGGACGTTGAAAGATAATAAATATCATTTTAACTGGTTCGATGGGGACCAATTGCCGAGCTTTGTCAGTGAATCGCTTCAAGAAGAATCAGGTATTATACTTTAAATTTGAATAATTGATATAACCGTATAACTCTTTGATTCTTAATTATGTTATTTTTGTTACAGAAAATGAAAGTAATATGGATGATAATGAAGATAGTCAATGCCAACATTGGGTTGATGATGACTTATCAAACTATGATGACAGTAAAGATCACGCTGAATGTTCAAACTACAAATAATCCGAAAGAAGAAAGACATGTATAGCTTTGTATAATTTTAAGATTTAATAAACATGAATTTTTTAAATAGTAGTATTCAATTTAACTCGATGATAAGATGTAAAACATAGGTTAAAGAAACTTATATTTATTATTTATAAAATTTTCTCAACCCAGATCACTTTAAAATACCTTGTAATCTTCAGATTCGATTTTGTATGTAACGAATCTTTAATCTCTCTTGATTATATCGAACAGAACAGAATTTTAGCGACACTTTATGTGTGTCTGGGGGGATGTTTGACCCCTCCAATTGGTCTGGCTGCTGACCAGGGGTGTTCAAATAGTTCCCCAAGTATTATACATAAAAATCAAGAATGAGATTATAAGTAAGAATATGTTATTTTTTTTGAAGCTTTAAAGCGTCTGGTAAGGGTAAGCGCCGATGGAAAGTGTCTGGCAATAATGATTATTAATTTTTAACAACAATATGTAAAAATCAGCACTGAGAATTTAAGAAAAATCAGTACTGTATTTATCTACCTTTAGCACCTGGTACCTATGAATTGGCCGTCGACCCAAGGTAGCAGGTATGCACACACTCAAAGTACGTACTAACACTACTTTATCCCATTTATATTTCTTATGAGAAAATAAGTAACGTCTGGGGGCACCGGGATCTTGGACTATAATTTTCAAACGGGAAAGCTGAAAATTTATCAAGGACACCAAATGTGCGAACATCGTCTGAAATGTGACACATCATATGCACATTATATACAAAAACTCAATACCATAAATAACTTTGGAATGTTTAATAAACATAATCAATAACTCGTGAGCTAAATCTATACCGATGTCGTTTATATGTCTTTGTGAACATAAAATACTTACAGCACAGTGAAAAAGTAAAAAAAAATTGATATAAAGATTTTGGTAAAATATTTTTCAATACTATTGGTCCCAGATACAATAAAAATGACCTAAATTCTGTAGCTTTAAAACGTGCTAAATCATTTAAAGAACGCGGTTTTCTGTTAAATTCCATCGGTGTATATTTAACACAATCTATTAATCTTTCAGATACTTTATGAACTGAGCGACTACATAGACGTACACTTAATGTGCGAACATCGTCTGAAATGTGACACATCATATGCACATTATATACCAAAAACTCAATACCATAAATAACTTTGGAATGTTTAATAAACATAATCAATAACTCGTGAGCTAAATCTATACCGATGTCGTTTATATGTCTTTGTGAACATAAAATACTTACAGCACAGTGAAAAAGTAAAAAAAAATTGATATAAAGATTTTGGTAAAATATTGTTCAATACTATTGGTCCCAGATACAATAAAAATGACCTAAATTCTGTAGCTTTAAAACGTGCTAAATCATTTAAAGAACGCGGTTTTCTGTTAAATTCCATCGGTGTATATTTAACACAATCTATTAATCTTTCAGATTCTTTATGAACTGAGCGACTACATAGACGTACACTTAACGGCCCACTTAACCAAGTATTGAAAAGTTTGCGCATAACTCCCAAACAAACACTATGCATATACTCGGTAGGAAAACGTAAAACCAAATCAATCGGAAGATCTATAAGTGGCGAGTGACCAACATGGTGCTCCTCATCTGCTTATAAACGAAAAGATTCGTCTGATCATTTACTGGCAGACACGCCATCATATATTACGCGTCCATGATATTCTCCCGGTTCAACACACTTGTCGCATGCAGAGTATCCTCCATGCTGTTTCGTACATTTAACAAAAGCCCTAGCTGGGGCATCACATATAAAACTATGAATTTTTATGTGGTAAACAGTATTTTCATAAATAAATCCTTCAGCAAGTAATACTTTTAATTCTTCCACAAATGAGTTTAAATGTTGATTCAAAGGTGGTTTAGATTGACCACAAAACAAAGCAATAGGAAATGGTTTGTATTCACAATTATTTTTAAATAAACCTAAAATTGGCCACAGTTGCGTGTAGTTTTTAAATAAAGGTAACCCATCAATATTAAATGATATTTTAATTATCCTGTCTGTTGTGATATTTTTTATTCTATGAAGTTGATTTTGTATTTGTGATAAAAGTCCTAAATATACCATTTCACCAGTACCTAAAGAAATTACATCTAAGTTCATTCTAGTTCTTAACAAGGTTCTGCTATCACTTGGTAAATTAGGACAAAGTGGAGAAAGAGTCTGAAGAAGGCTATTTAACGCAATGTGAGATATTTTATACTGAATAGCCCAAACGCGTAATTGAGTCCTTAAATCATAGTCAGTTATAGAATTATTACTGATAACAGTCAATGGTATGGCTTCGTTAAAATTATCAACAGAACTATTTTCAACATCAGGCAAGTTAATTGGTGAATCATTAGATGATGAAGCCTTTTTTTTTTTGTTCCTCTGAGGAAAATGCATTAAATTGCATACCCCGGCTGTGGCGAGCGGTTATGAGGGGCTCTCCTCCCCAGAAGGGGGAGGGCTACCCACTAAAAACCTCAGGGATGGCCTACCTCAGGCATGTAGGGGGCCCCCGGGAACACAAAGGCACTTCCAGGAACCCCCAGCCTCCGCTCCCCTGCCCAGAGGGGAGCCCTCCTCGGGGGAGGCTACTAACTCCCCCGGTCTCCTCCACCGACGACGCCCCCCGGCCACGGAAAGGGCGTGGTCCATCCCGGGTCGCCGTAGCAGTCGCGACTTCCTCGCGCCCGCCGGCGACCAGTGGCGGCGCCGCAGCTGTGCTACCGAGCCCGGCGCCGCCTTCTTCGAGCGGGATCGGCCATCTCCCGACCCCGCTCGGCGGCCTCCTTCTGGAGCATTACTGCTTCACAGAAGGAGGCCACAGCCCTCCAACCTCCTTCGTCCGCCAGCATTGCCGCAATCAATGCCGGCGGAGACTGATCTCGCCCGATCTCTGCGACCAAGACTCGGCGCTCGGAGGCCCACGCGGGACACTCCGCCAGCGTGTGCTGGGCCGAGTCAAAGTCGGATGCGCAGTGGTGGCAATGTGTCGATCCCTCCCGTCCTATTCGACACAGATACTCACCGAAGCAGCCGTGACCGGTGAGTATCTGAGTCAATCGGTAGGTGACCTCCTCCTTCCCGTGGAGCCAACCTTCGAGGTGCGGGAGTAAGATGATGAAGCCTGTGTCTCAATTTCCGATGGAAGAATTATAAGATTATTAGATGATGGAGTTTCATTAGGTAAAACATTAAATGATTGAATAAATCTCACTTGGATATGCAATACTAGACATAGCAGAGTTTCTTTGTAGATCCGATATTGCACTTATTTTGGCAAGTTTTGCTCTTCTGTAAATTTGGCGTTGGCTAACAATAACTTTTTTGTTATATTTAATCTTCTCGGCTGACATTTTTTCAATTTTTATTAGCTTTCTTTTTCATTTCTTTTTTCTGAATCCGCGCAGGAGCATGTTTCAGTCAATTTTTTATGACCTGTTCTATTTCGTTTTCTTTTTCGGTTGTAGTGTTTTTCACTGCATCTGCAATTAAGTACTTTTTATTTAAAAAAATAATTATATATGGAGTAAGACCTATAACCACCAGTGGATGACTGATGATTATCCTCAACATAAAAATGGGATGAAACTGTGTCTATTATCTAATAGACACAGTTTAGATACTAATATTATAAATGCGAAAGTGTGTTTGTTTGTTTGTCCGTCTTTCACGCTAAAACTACTGAACTGATTTTAATTAAATTTGGTACACTCTATACTAAGTTTATAAATGCGAAAGTGTATTTGTTTGTCCGTCTTTGTGATCAAATCATGTCTTTTATTAACCTTTAAGTACTGACGTGGGTGTCTCATAGACGGCTAGTTCACAAATATAAGCCGCATTTCAAAGCCTTTAAAGATACACTCGCGCCCTTTCCTGTAGCTTCGGGATTAAACCCGTCGATCATTCAGTCGAGCGCTCGCTGGCGGCGCGATAACACGTTTGGCTGTGGAGCTGCACGGTGTCTCTCAGACGTAAGGTCAGTATTAATGTTGTGAGTCTGTTAGACGTCAGATCATTATTAGTGTGTATCTTTCTAAGTGTCTACAAGACGTCACCTCATTATTTATCATATTATTTTAGATGGACCAACCTAGTACTTCGGAAAATAGCCGTAAAAGAAAGAGAGTGGTTGCTTCTACTAGTCACGACTTCGAAAAAACTCTACAATGTTGGTTAGAAACGGAAATTGAGGGCGACTTTAGCGATGTTGACGATGATCAAGCAGACCCAGATTTCTTCTTACAATCTGATCATGATACGGAATCTGAACAGTCAGGAGACGTTATTTTGTTCGTCTCCTTGAAAATGAGAATCAGTTACAAATCAGACCGACCACCGTGTCTCCTCATGAAGCCAACCAAGTTCCAGGACCTTCAACTGTAAGTCCTATTCCAGTTTCTTCTAGTAATCAGTATTATTATGGGAAAAATGGTTTCAAGTGGTCATTTGAAGAACCTGTTATCAGATCGAGTCGTACAGCCCAACAATGCATTTTATTCATTTTAGACATCATGTTTCATAGAGACATTCACTGCTTAAGACCTACACAATCGATATCTAAATAGAAATAGTGTAGGTATTTTTTTCAAAACAATCGGGTTCGATTCCCGAACGGAGTACAGATGATTTTTAAAATGTATGAATGCAGTTTTTCTTGTTATTAAAATCGATGACATGGTTCCTCAGAACAGATCTTCGTATGTCTTATAGTTTCAGACTTTCTTATACTGACCGATTTGAATGAGACACCCTGTATAGCCGATTAATGTGCATCTCTATAAATGAATTTGTATCTGTTATAATGAATTTGTATC
>JAYEAL010000633.1:0-23417 GCA_036419045.1 Scirpophaga incertulas | reverse complement strand
GCAATCCTGGTAGTGCCGCCATCTATTAGATTTTTTTTAAACTAAAAGTTTAAAGTTAAGTAATGGAGATGGCGCCTGTTTCAATGTGAAGTGACACAATCGTATGTGTTGTAGGTTTCAATTAGGATGCAAACAATTAATAAGCACAATGAGTTGCAGTAACAATTTATTTCTTTTACTAGACACCACAGAACAATAATGGATACCCACTGAACATATCAGCGACAACACAGAGAGCATATATAAACAGGAAACGGAAGTTACACTACGCTATTAAGTGACAGTTGTCTTTCTCAACACCCTGCCTCAACTGTTACTTAACTAGAACATAGCAGTTAAATTTTCTTTGTATTAAAAATAATACACAATAATTAGGCTTACAATCATGAACTAATTTCAACAAATGTCTTAAGTAGGTTCTTACAGGATACCCATTTTCTCTCTAAAGTTACTAAACAACTTATAACTTAACGGTTTTGTAAGAAAATCCGCCACCTGCTCCTCAGAAGGAGTATAAATAAGTACAACTGTTTTATTACCAATCTGCTCTCTTACAAAGTGATATTTGACATCAAGATGTTTCATTCTTTTGCTATTATCTCTATTATGAGCCATATGAATACACGCTTGATTGTCCTCATAAATTTTTACAGACTGAATAGTGTAATGTATTTTTATTTATTTTATGGAATAGTTGGATTTTTACAAATAAATTACTAAAAGTTTAGAGTACAAGATCTTTATTCCACAGGGAATTCAAACAGAATTCAATTCACTAAGGTTTACTTTGCAACAATACTTTATACAAATAAATCACTAGAAATAGAAGTACAAAATCTTCATTTCACATGGAATTTAAACAAAATTCAATTCACTAATGTTTAATATGCAACAATATTTTATACAAATAAATCACTAGAAATATAAGTACAAAATCTTCATTTCACATGGAGTTTAAACAAAATTCAATTCACTAATGTTTACTATGCAGCAATATTTTATACAAATAAATCACTAGAAATATAAGTACAAAATCTTCATTTCACATGGAATTTAAACAAAATTCAATTAACAAATGTTTACTATGCAACAATATTTTATACCAATAAATCACTAGAAGAATGAGTACAAAATCTTTATTTCACATGGAGTTTAAACAAAATTCATTTCACTAATGTTTACTAGGCAACAATATTACTGTCAATTCTATCAATTCATATACATAGAATGATAAAAGAACTTAAATTAATATAGGTACAGGCAGGGTTTATAGGTCCGTTTGATCGATATTGGTTTTAAGTTGAAATTTATAATGTAAAAGATTAAAAGAGGGTATTCCGAGGATAAAAAGAAATCAGTATTCCGGTAGTCCTTCAGAAGTCCTTCAGGAACTGGTCCAGGCAACTGGTAACCGTGGTTAGATGGCCGTGTTTGGGTTAGTTTACTCTCTGTCCTTGGCTTACCAAGTCGCCGTCTTCAATTTGAATTTAAGGTAGATCAGCGGTCTATTTAATGCAGCTGGGTCACTTGGAAGTCCCTGGGTGACGAGGGTTAATGTTCAGCCCAAATATAATTCCCTGAAGATGACATGAATCATTTCAAATAACAACTCTCTTGGCATTTACTTTACTATTTATTAACTTTCAAAAGCGAAGAATGTGATGTAGAAAATGAAAACAAACATGAAGATACAATTGATCCTAGAATATTACAAGATTTGATCTGGTTAAAATATTAATTTGTTTTATTTAAATCCCCATGTATGTAACGGTTATGAGAGGTAGTTAATGGATTTAATTGCATAAATATTGGTTTCCCACCAGGCATACTATGATGATTAATCAATACTTATTGTAAAAGACCAAATTTGTTATATCAATTTACCACAGTTATTTTCTCTACCCACACTCAACGGATATTCAGGAAATGTTCTAGAACGATGTTTTAGGTATATGAAATGTATATATGAATCTCAGTTAAAAACTCTAAATATATAATAAAAGAAAGAATTATGAAAATTAGGTACCTTTCTTTCGGGATGATTGTCTTTTTTCTCTAATTTATATTCGGTGAAAGTAGATCTATTTCGTCAGTCTATATATAGACTCCTTCTCTTTGGTAGCAGAGCTCGGCCTCACAGCCGAATAAAGTATTTCAATTATTTAAATTAGAACAGTGAATAGTTGTTACTTAGTCTTATTGATCACAGCTATTGATCCAAACCAAATATCGCTAATCACTGCCACAGACTAGTGTGTATCATTTTTTTTTATTAAGTTTTTAATTTTTTAGTTAGGCAAAGGACACAATCTATGCTAGCCCGAGCAATCTAGCCTGACTATGTTAATCTGTAGAAGGATTAATATTTCTTTATTAGTCCTCACAGCTAGGTCTAGTTTACAGACTCAATTGCCACAGACAAACATTTGCCTGAGGAATAATAAAAATAAGGTTAAACGACTACACTTATGATGATCAATTGCGATTTAACTTTTCATTGACAGAAGACTATTCTTTTTAAACTACTAATTGTGACATTATAATATTTTAATATTTTTTTTTAGGGGGAGTGTGTGGGATTACTGATTAAAATACTATCTTTGTAGACGACGCTTGGCTAGACTTGGTTGCTTAATTTGCGCCATAGATAATGGTGTTAGGATCATGATTAGCGGTCCACTCTATGGAACTGTCCATGTCATCTATTAAAATTGTCAATGTCAAAGTAACAATTCGACGTAAACATAACCAATGCGAGATACAATTGTAAAAGTGATTTTAATCAATATGAATAAAAAATGTCTTTAATAGTACTTAAAATCAGTGAGAAAAACAGTGTTACAATAGGAATAGATAGTTCTAACAATATGCCTCTTAAGAACATTGATTGACACACAGCTGTAGACAGAGCTTTATACTCTGCTTCACTAGATGACAAGGAAACAGTACTCTGTTTTCTTGTGCCCCAGGAAACAACATTTCCATACACAAATAGACAATAACCAGTTACAGACCTTCTATCTATAGGGTCATTAGCCCATCTGAATCTACAAAACCATGACATATTTCTGACAATCTGACTTATAAAGTATTCCCATAAAAGAAGTGTTTTTTAAATATCTGAGGATTCTTTTTAAGCCTATCCATAAATCATAAGTTGGACTTTCTTGATATCTACTAAAATAGTTCAAACAAAAAACTTAAATCTGGTCTACTTCCTATCATTAAAATACATAAGACTTCCCACTAGTTCTCTGTATGGGTAGCTACTGGTTCCTTATCAATAATACTATTACTTTTACCAAACATTTCTCTAATAGGTATTTTTACCCTTACAATCTTTCATGCCAAAGGACATCACCCATTTTGGGCTATTTTTTTTTTAGCCGGCCAACAAAAAATAACTAAATTTTATCATAGGCATAATTATAATAAACATTTTGTATTATGACAGTAAAGCTCGAAACCTATTGGTTAAGATGATAATCAGTCTCAAAGTATTTATTTTATTACCTACGGCTTGCACCCGTCTTGCGTGGTGAGCTCGTGATTTCCAGGTAAAACAAGCTCGCGTTCCGCAGGGGTCGGTGTTGGGACCCCTGCTATGGAACCTCGCATACGACGCGGTCCTTCGCACCAGCCTTCCTCGCGCCGTCAGTGTCATCTGCTACGCTGACGACACTCTCGTCGTGACGACTGGGGCCGACTTCGGGCCGGTGCTCAGGCTTGCCGAGCTTGGGGTGGCATGTGTCGTGCGGGCGATCCGCCGGCTGGGCTTAGAAATAGCGCCTCACAAAACCGAGGCGCTATGGTTCCACGGCCTTCCGAGGCGCCGGGAACCACCCAGCTGCCGGATCCGGGTGGGTGACGCGGTGGTCCCGGTGGGGCCGTACATCAAGTACCTGGGCCTCACCCTGGACCGCCGCTGGAGCTTCGAGGAGCATTTCGTGCGGTTGGTCCCCCGAGCCAAAAGGGTGGCGGGCGCATTGCATTGCCTGCTGCCCAATCTCGGGGGACCGAGGGATGGAGTTCGCCGCCTGTACGAGGGCGTCGTGCGATCCGTGGCCATGTATGGGGCTCCCGTGTGGTCGCAAGACTGCGCGAGGTCCCCCCGCTGCAGAGCTCTGCTACGGAGCCTGCAGCGGATAATGGCCATACGGATCGTACGAGGCTACCGTACAATCTCGTTACGAGGCGGCGACGGTTCTGGGACGCTCCCCCCCATTCGACATCCTTGCCGACATGTACGCGGCGACGTATGCGTCGCGGCGTGTCGACCGGGGGAGCGGTGGGGGGAGCGCCCTGGAACCCGCGCACGAAGTGCCTAAGCGGGAGTGGCACCGACGGATTGTGGCGGCCTGGCGTGCGCAGCTCGAAATACGGAGCTGCGCGCGCCAGCGGGCCGTCGGTGCCGTACTCCCGAACCTCGAAGCTTGGCTCCACGGGAAGGAGGAGGTCACCTACCGATTGACTCAGATACTCACCGGGCACGGCTGCTTCGGTGAGTATCTGTGTCGAATAGGACGGGAGGGATCGACACATTGTCACCACTGCGCATCCGACCTCGACTCGGCCTAGCACACGCTGGCGGAGTGCCCCGCGTGGGCCTCCGTGCGCCGAGTCTTTGTCGCAGAGATCGGGCGAGATCTGTTTCCGCCGGCATTGATTGCGGCAATGCTGGCGGACGAGGGAGGTTGGAGGGCTGTGGCCTCCTTCTGTGAAGCAGTGATGCTCCAGAAGGAGGCCGCCGAGCGGGGTCGGGAGATGGCCGATCCCGCTCGAAGAAGGCGGCGCCGGGCTCGGTAGCACAGCTGCGGCGCCGCCGCGGGTCGCCGGCGGGCGCGAGGAAGTCGCGACTGCTACGGCGACCCGGGATGGACCACGCCCCTTCCGTGGCCGGGGGGCGTCGTCGGTGGAGGAGACCGGGGGAGGCAGTAGCCTCCCCCGAGGAGGGTTCCCCTCTAGATAGGGGAGCGGAGGCTGGGGGTTCGGTGGAAGGGCCTTGATGTTCCCGGGGGCTCCCTACATGCCTGAGGAAGGCCATCCCTGAGGTTTTTAGTGGGTAGGCCTTCCCCTTCTGGGGAGGAGAGCCCCACATAACCGCCGGCTCGCCAACAGCCGGGGTATGCAATTTAATGCATTTTCCTCAGGGAAACAAAAAAAAAAAAAAGGTAAAACAAGCTCGTGATTTCCAGGTAAAACAAAAGTTAAACAGTTATTGTTAATGGTGTGCGAGCGAGAAGACGTTACAAGTACATACATTTACCTGCCGAGTTGCATGTATGAGCAAGAGACATAAAAGGTACGCGAGCGAGAAGACGTTACAAGTACATTTACCTGCCGAGTTGCAAGTGTGAGTAAGATAGGGCTCTCGAAGGGCGACAGGCTATAAAACACTATTACTGTACATGTAACATTGCCGAAGAACCATTGGCTGCTGCTCACACGTCGTGTGCATTGTGTGGTACATGGGGTTTGCCAGACACGAGCCAACGATACACATTGCTGCCGAAGATTTAGAAGATATTATTGTAAGGCCAGGAGAGTTGTAAATATTTACCTGGAACACCAACACCATTAACAATAATGTTTACCTGGAAATCACGAGCTCACCCCGCAAGCCGGGTGCAAGCCGTAGGTAATAAAATAAATACTTTGAGGCTGATTATCATCTCAACCAATAGGTTTCGAGCTTTACTGTCATAATACAAAATGTTTATTATAATTATGCCTATGATAAAATTTAGTTATTTTTGTTGGCCGGCTAAAAAAAAAATAGCCCAAATTTGTATGAAGCCTGAATGATGTCCTTTATTTAGTAATTGTTGTATACAGTTTTTGATGTAAAAATAAAGTATTTTGTTTTCTATTTCTTTTTATGCTAAAACCAAGAAACAATTTTACATCTCCTAAATCAAAAGATATCAAATCTTTTTATCAGTGAAATTTTAAATGAATTTATTAAGCTTTCTTTACCAATAATCAAAATATCGTCTACAAATAAAAAAACATATAACATGTTGTTGTTTACATTTTTTATATACAAACAAGTGTCATAACCTGAGTTATAAAACTCCAGTTCCATCATGTAAGTATGAAATTCTTCATTCCAGTAACGAGGTGCCTGCTTGAGGCCATATATTGAACGATTTAATTTACAAACAACATTATTATTTTTCATTTCTTCTGGAAGATGCATATATATGTTTTCTTTAAGTTTCCCATGTAAAAAAGCAGTTTTAACATCCATATGAATCATTTCTAAGTTAAACTTATTAGCAATAGATAACAAAATTCTAAAAGTTACTAAGTTTCCTACAGGTGAGTAAGTATCCGAGTAGTCATTACTTTGATAACCTTTTGCAACTAACCTAGCTTTAAAGGTTTCATTTCCAGTACTATCCTTTTTAATCTTAAATACCCATCTACTATCAATCACTTTCACATTTTCAGGCTTCTCCACAACAGTCCATGTTCCATGCTTTTCATGACATTTTAGTTCATTTCTAATAGCTTCTTCCCATTTTGAGCTATTCAACCCTGCCTGAGCTTCAGATCTGGTCATTGGAACATTTTCACAAGTGTACATAGCAGCATGATAAGATTCATAATCTAGGTGCCACTTTGGTGCATTTCTTTCTCTTACTGGTCTCGAGGGCAAAGGTAAGCTTAAGTATTCTTCACTATTTTCACTTTCATTTACACACACATTATTTTCTTCTTTATCATACTCACTTTCACAACTGTCCATTATATTTATTTTTTTTTTTCACAGGCAACTCATTCTTATCACATTCATACATACTCTCATCAAATATTACATTTTTAGCTCTAATTTCACTTTCATTTTGTTCATCCCATAAAATATAACCATTATTGCAATAACCTATCAGCTTATATTTCTTTGACTTTTCTTGAAACTTTCCCTGCCTTAATTCTTTAGGTATTAGTACATATGCATTACAACCAAAGATTTTAATTTTATTGTAATCTGGTACCTGCCCATACCATATCTCTGCAGGTATCTTACCATCTACAGTAGGTAACCTATTTAGTATATATGTTGCTGAGAATATTGCATAACTCCACATGTTTTTATTAGTATTGTATTCCTGTAAAATACACCTACCTTTTTCTACTAAAGTTCTGTTTAGGCGCTCGGCCTTACCATTATGTTCAGGTGTATATTTTATTGTAAATTCTATATCTATACCTTTCTCTTTACAATATAATTGAAAATCATTATTTTTATACTCTGTACCATTATCGCATCTAAGACGGGATATTTTACTATTAAAATGTGCTTCAACTTTATTACAAAAATTTTTAAAACACTGTATTACCTCTGTTTTATTTTCCAGCAAATAAATTATTGTAAAGTGAGTATAGTCATCTAAAAAGGTAAGTATATATTTCTTTTGATCATAACTAACTGGGTTGATAGGTCCACATAAATCAGTGTGAATTACCTCTAAGGGTCTTTTAGATTTTACATGATAATTCTTAAAAGGCAATTTACATTGTTTGCCCTTCAGGCATGTTTCACACAATTTTTGCTACAATTTTTATAATTACAATTTATTAAACCTTTCTTTGACAATTCTAGTAATTTCTTTTCCGAGGGATGACCTAATCGCCTATGCCAAAGTAAAGTATTTTCTGAGATACAATAAGCAGAAGCTGCAAATGAATTAGTTGTAAAAGTAAGACTTACTTTATACAGATTGTTTTCTGATTCACCTTGTAGGATTAATTTTTTACTTTTACAAATATGTACTTTATTATTTTGAAATTTGACACATAACCCTGCTAACTCACATTTTCTTACAGACATTAAGTTACATTGTAATTCTTTAATAAATAAAACATTTTTTAAGGTACATTGGTTTGTTTTAATATTACCTACTTTTGTTGCAATTAATTTTTCATTCTGTTTGGCTATTTTTATTTCTATAGGATTCTTTAATTCTACATACTCACTATAATAACTGTCACTGTTTATTAAGTGATCGGTAGCTCCAGAGTCAATAACAAACACCAGCTCGTTACGAGGTTTTCTTTGATCAGTAGAAGTACACGAAGAACTCATAAAGGCTACTTCACTGCTGTCCTCATTATTGTTTTGTTCACTACAATGCGCTTGTTTCTTATTGTTGTACTTAGTTTTCCGAAACCTACATTCACTTTTCTTGTGTCCAATTTTTCCACAATTATAGCACTCGAATCTAAACATTTTCTTGACATAGTTTCCAGTAAAATCTTTTTATTATAATGACTGCTGCTTTGAAATGCTGTAGACTTTGATATTTCTGGTTCTGAGCTTGACCTTTTAATTTCTTCATCAAATAATCTATTTTTCACAAACTCCAAGGTTATGTTACTTGACAATGTCTCTATAGCTGTAATGACATTATTGTAACTATCTGGCATCGACATCAACAACAGACAAATTTGTTCAGTTTCATCTGGCTTTGCTCCGGCTGATTTAAGGTCTCTAATAAGGCCGTCAAAGACCATAAAATGTACTTCTAACTTTTGTGATTCATTAAATTTTAGTGACAAAAGCTTCTTGCGCAAAAGTAACTGAGATGCTACACCTTCTCTCTTGTAATTTAATAGCAATTTTTGGTACATATCGTAGGCTGATAAACAATCTTTTATTATTTCCAAATGGCTGTCGGCCACACTCTGGACAATGATCGACATGGCTTTTCTATCCTTCTTTTCATCTTTCTCACTAGTGAGTATACAGGTTTCTAAGCTGTGATCAGCTAATGCTATCTTTAAACGAAATTCCCAATGGGTAAAGTTCTTCCCAGCAAATTGTGGTACACCAAATTTGTTGGTACCGGTGTCCTCCTTAGCCGCCATTTTTTTTTTAGTGCACGTACGCCGAAACGACACGAGCAATTCTAATGAGCTTTGTGTTCCTTTTTGTTATTGTTACCGCACACGTTCTGGGCCCATAACCTGTTGTAGGTTTCAATTAGGATGCAAACAATTAATAAGCACAATGAGTTGCAGTAACAATTTATTTCTTTTACTAGACACCACAGAACAATAATGGATACCCACTGAACATATCAGCGACAACACAGAGAGCATATATAAACAGGAAACGGAAGTTACACTACGCTATTAAGTGACAGTTGTCTTTCTCAACAGTATGGAACTGTCACCCCCCTGTGGTACCTCTAACTACAATTCTAGTCTTATATATGTTATTATCTTTCTTTGTATATACCCACTTTAAATCCAAAACTTTCTTATTCACTTGTTATGTTTACTAATTCCCATGTTTTATTTATAACTAAACTATTTATTTCTTTATCCATTGCACATTTCCATTTTTCAGATTCACATAATTCACATACACAATATGATTGCACTCCAAATTCTCATCCATGAAACGCGTTGGTTTCCTTCGCGTTCTAGTAGACTGTCTCAAAACTACATTTTCATTCACATTTTTACATTTTCCTTCTAAATTCTCACTTTGACGATCTTCCATACTGTCATCCTGTTTCTCATCATACTTACTCTCAATACCACTTTGTATATACTTATAGGTCATCATCTGTTAATCCTATAATATCGGTTCCATCCTCTACTATGTCTACATGTCTTGCGACAACTATTTTGTTATTTATTAAAACTCTGTACCCTACACTTTCATACCCTAACAAAATTCCTATGTCTGCTTTCCTATCCCATTTGGAGTTTCTCTTCACTTCTGGAACACTACTTACAATCACTGGTGATATCCTGGTGATTCGCTTAGTAATGCAATAACTCTTGTGTTCAGCTCGACAGCGTGAAAACTTCGAAAGTATTCAAACATACGCTGCAGTTTATGCAAAGATTACGTTGGTTTCGTCGTGATGGCGACATTATGTATCCAGTATCCAAAGCAATGGTTGTCAAGTAAGAAAGTATCGGAGTCCAAGAGAGAAATAATGGGTCGTAAAAATCAGGAACACACTTAAAATCGCACAGTAAACACAACAACGTACGTTTGGCGGCCGGCGCTTGATTCGCAGATGACACTGACAGCAGAATGTCAAACGTCAAAAAATCCGTTTCATGCAATATGAGCCGAAACATAGGTACTATCGGGGTCTCTCGCGCCTTACCACTAATAGAAAGTCGTTGGTTGTCTTTTTATAATTTATTTTGACTTAATGCAAATACAAACGTGTGTTCATTTTACGACATGACAGGAAGGAAGAGGCAAAAAAGTAATGGATACAGAACAAGGTATATTAAGTATAGAGTAGACAAGACACAGATAACATAACATGCCCCTTTCTAACGAAAGGCATTGACAACTATCTGACATTGACATTTGACGTTGACAATTAACATTTATTTAACATTGACATCTGTGACAATTCAAAACAAATTATATTTTGAGAAAATACAATATACTTAAAATAACAAAGAAATTATGGAATAACAATGAAATGATGAGAAGAAATAACATAAATGAACTTCTTGTACTTTTGTAAAGAAATTGTATCGCTCCACAGTTACATTTTTCTGTGCATTGAATTTTTGGTCGAACCTTTCGAGCAATGCATTAAATGTTAGCTCCTTTCTATCTAGACCGAAAGAGTTGTAAATCTCCAATCCGTCTTCTCCAATCAGATTTAATAGGATTGCTATTTGCTTTTGTTCGGAGAATGTATTTATTCCGTTAGCATCACAGAAAATACAGTACCTCTGCCGCCATTTTCGCCAATTTTCAGCCACGTTGCCATCCACACATAAGGGTTTAGGTTGTTGGCTAAGACTGTGATATTTTCTTTGGCTTCTGACATTTTTATTTTGATTATTCTTGAAAATACACACCTGACACCATAATAGAAAAGTCGTTGGTTGTCTTTTTATAATTTATTTTGACTTAATGCAAATACAAACGTGTGTTCATTTTACGACATGACAGGAAGGAAGAGGCAAAAAAGTAATGGATACAGAACAAGGTATATTAAGTATAGAGTAGACAAGACACAGATAACATAACAACCACTTTTTAGAAATATTCGTATGCAAGCGGCTCGCACGACTTCGCGATCCGTAGCTATCCCTGATTGGTTACGTATTTTACTACGATTTACTACGACCATTCATTAAACCAAAGAGATTTTAAACAAACGATTTTGAAATCTCTTTTGGTATCAGTTTCGGGGTAGTGAAAGTGTTTTTTCTAATGATACATTCAAAATTCTCGTCATGTTTTGCTTGTAGCAAATCGTTTTTCATATTGTATCTTTAATTCTCCACTCGTTTTAAGTGTTTTTCCCATTCTTCTTTAATTTTTTCTTGCTCTTGGTTACCATAGTTCTTAATTTTATTATTAAATGCATCACACCTACTGCAAGTATTTTTTTTAATGACTTGCACCTTAAGTTAAAGCTACTACAAAATATATGTCTCAATGTAGTAAATGAAACCGGGGATTTTGCGTCTCCATAAACTTCTTTGAGTTTTTCTACATACAAATCATATATTTTTTGAATAGTCATTCCTAACTTAAGATATTGAGACCCAATATTTTGTTCTCGCCTGTAATGCGACTCGTATTTAGGCAATGAGTTAATCACGTTTTTTACAAAATTAACATCTTCTTCCCGAGTTTTATTCAACCAGCTACTGACACCCCCCTTTTGTCTTTTATGCATTTACCGCTGCGGAACTTTTTCAAAATTACATCTACTTTTTTAGGCATAATTTGGAAAGTATTCACAAACATGTTTTGACAAACTTCAATATTATCAATAGAATATGTTCTTTTAAACTGTTGTTAGGTTTCTTCTTGCCGGTTTTATTGCCATTTATAATAGTGTATGACCTGGTTTTTGGCGTTTCTTTGACCAAATTAACAATAAAAAGTAGTTCGGCTTCGTATGATCCTAATGTCACGTACTTTTGAAACTCTTCTTTTCTTCTTTCCGATGAAATCAGTTGGTGGCATGTTTTTTGGCATTCACAAGTGTAATCGCGATAAATAAAGGAATCAACGTATTTGGTTTTACCTTGATACGGTAAATTGGCGTATTTTCTCTGTTTCAAAGTATAGTCTGTGTTTTTATGTTTTCGTCCCTTTTTTGGGCGACCTCCAGAAGTTTCTAAATATAAACATTCGTTTGTTTTTTAAAGGCTTTCTGAATGATCACTGTTCCCAGGTGACTCGTCGTTTATAATGTAGTCATCATTACTTAAAGTTTGAAAAACTCCAATGTAAGTGGGGACATAACTTGTAGTGGTGATGAATTCCTTTCTCTAGGCTCGCGATGTGTATTGTGTAAACCAGATTTATGATTAAGTACCAGTGGGGTTAATGGTGAACACAGCGGTGCCAGAGGTGAGTCTAAGTCGCTATGTTCTTCAGTAGACTGTGTCTTCTTTGTTAACAAGGCTTTTACCTCGGCTGAAAGTTAAATGTACATGCATAAGCGCAAACCCATGCTAAATTTAATAAGTGAATGAGAAAAATAAATATTAAAGGTTAAGTTTTATATTATATGCTATCACCATTCCAGAGGATTCCACATCAGAAGGCAAAAATTCAATGTCAACTAACAGAAATAGTGAATAACATTGCAAAACATATAGGTACTGTATTTAATCAATAAACCAAGCTAAGAGTTAAAAAAAAATATATAATATAAAGGAAATAAAAAAAAAAGTTCCTCAAATGCTCAGCAATTACCTTTTTGTGAAGTATCTGCCCTAGGTTTTATATTCCACATCAGAAGGCAAAAAATCTATGTCAACTAAAAAAAACAGTGAATACATTGCAAAACAGATACTGTAATAAAGCAATAAACCAATCTAAACGTTTAAAAATGAATATGAAAAAATTAAATAAAAATATAAGTGCAGCAATTACCTTTTTGTGAAGTATCTGCAATAGGTTTGGGGGAAGGGTGCCCAAAACGGGTAACTTAAGGTTTATTATGAAAAATAAAAGAGAATTATCAACACAATCATCTTCATTTTTTATTTTTATGATGCGCTATCTAATCTAATATATATAAATCTCATGTCACAATGTTTGTGCTCAATGAACTCCTAAACTACTTAACCGATTATAATAAAATTCGCACACCATGTGCAGTTCGATCCAACTTGAGAGATAGGATAGTTTAAATCTCAATTGCTGAGTGTCATCATCATCATCATCATCATCATCAATTTTAAAAATTCTTTCACCAATAGAAAGCCACATTATTGCGGAGTGTCATCATTCATCATCATCATCATCATCATCATCATCAGCGGACGGCGCGCGATGGCTTCGGGTTTAATTCAGTTCGCTTTCGTGCTCGCTTCGGGGATTATTAATATTATGCCCAACGAAGTGGGCGCGGGTCAGCTAGTATAATATAAAATCAACAATAAACTTAAAGATTTTCTTGAATCATTAATTAACAAAAAAATAATAACATTTAACTCTTTAAATTACCCGTTTTGCCCATAAGGGTGGCCTAAAACAGGTAAGGCGTTTGGGCAAAGCGGGTAAAGTCTAAATTAATAAGATTAGTGGACTCTGTATCACTATATGTATAAAAAATTAACATTATTCCTTAATTATTAAAATCACAACCTTTTTCAGTCTTAAAAATCAATATTGACAATTTCACATTTTAAAATGTTTGATTGACATAAAATGTCAGTCAACAGTTATAAGTAAGAAAAAGCACAATGGCCCAATCAAGAGGCTAAGTGCCCAGCCAAACTAAGTCAGAAATAGCAATAAAGTAAGAAATAATACTTCTGGATTACTAGTAACTAGTTAGTCTTATTCCTGACACATATCACAATAATAAGAACCCCTGCCTAAGTACGAAGTGCAAGACTCGTGCGCCCATAAATTGCAATCATCACACCTAATCCAATCTTCTGATGGTGGATTTGTATAAAGCTCACAGCATATTATACATCGATAATCTTAAGAATTAGTTGAACTACATTTTATGCCTCTTTTGGGCTTAGTTCTGTTTTTTGTAACTTTGATTGTAGATATTTCAACATGTTTTAGGAGGCGTTTTACAGTGTCCTTCGTTTTTAAATAATTTTTTTAATGTATTTTGCTCTCTGTTCGTCTTTCACCGGAGTACTGGTAAGTATTTCTGCCTTGTGTGGCTTACGTTTACGGTTAGTTTTATTGGGTTGAACTTTAGGAGAAGGCCGGCTGTCTAATGGAGCTATATGCTGTGAAATAGCTATTGAAGCATCTTTCTTTGAACTTGTCTGTTCAACAGAATCTTGCATCAGTAACACCGGGACCGTTATTTGCTCTGGAGTTTTGCAGATTTCAGAACGACCCTTCAATAACTCAACCAGAACAGTAGGTGAAATAGTGCGATCAGAATTAATCGATTTACGAAGGCTGGTATGAGTTGTTGCAATGTCTTTATGACTATTAAAAGAATCGGACTCAACAGTTACCAGGTCGGCCCCAATTTCAGAAACAAAAACTGTTTCTGGTCTGTCTATTATGTTTGCCTCAAAGTTAGTTAAAGCTATCAAAAAACGGGTTCGATCTTCAAACTGGGATGAAGAAGAAAAGGTATTGTCGTTCTAATTTTACTAAGCGTTATTTGCGCGTATTATTAAGTCTTGCTTTGTGTGATAAAGATGGATCGAAATATCTATTCAAACCTTTGTAGTAGTTTTTTTAATGAAGTAACTTCTTGCAGAAATTATTAGATTAGATAAAATAGATATTATAGAGAGAACAGAATGCTCTACAAATACAAATGCACTAAAGAAAGCTGATTGGCAAGAAATATTATGCAGGTAAAACTTACAAAATGTTGTTGTTTGTGATAACAATACTACTTATGATATAAAGTTAATTAATATTTTCTGCCTACAGTTTCAACACAATAAACAGTAAACATAGGGACATGACTCAATTGATAACGCAATGGCGAAATACCAAAGGCCAAGTTAAAAGTAGAGAGTCTGAGTATAGACGCGCCAGGTTATTGACAGGTGGAGGACTATCACCACCAAGCCCAATTATGTACTCAATTAAGTCAAATAGATCAATCACAATGTAGGTACGCTTCCTGTCCACATTTAGCCCAGATAACCTTTTGTCATTTTAGTAATTATTTTGTTATTAAATATTCCTTTTTTGTTTATTAATAAATTTGAAAGAACATCTAAATGGTTTTGTCTCGCAATATGATTGGTGATTGGTTTAGCATATATAAATAAAATGTTTCTATTGTAGTCACAGATATCCGAGAGAAAATCAGAATCTGAAGTCACATTAACACCAACTGTGACTAATGAAATAATAGATACTGAGGAATCTGCTCAGGTATTGTATTCAATTAATAACAGTAGGAATGGAATTTTAATAATAAACTAGCATTTACTATGCACTTATTGATTTTACAGTTATCAAATCCTCAAACAAACATTGAAGCAAAAGTGGTTGCTTCCCCATCCTTACAATCAACACCACTAGCATCAACATCTGACACGCTAAACAACAAAAATATCAAAAGAAAATTATATAAACCTTTGAAAAATCATAATAAAACGGTAAGAAACTTAAAGTACTTAAAATACTGTGTATTGAATTTGTCAATGAAACATTCAATAGTTTTCTTCAATTTTTTTTTAATATGTTGATTTAATTTTTGTTTTTTTTTTACATACCGATAATAATATGACAACAACTGTTCTTACTAGCAAAAAAATCTAAAGAAAATCAGGAACGACGGGAAGAAGAAATACATAGAAAAAGAATGATAATTTTAGATTTAGAACAAAACTACTGGGAAAAGAAAATACAGAAGCTTGAATAATGCTACATTTTTTTAAAAAATATTTTTTATTAAAAGTAATTTTTAATAATATATTTCTGGTTATATTTGTTACACTATTCGAACCCTGTTCGATATCTTCAGTGTCTTCATCATGGTCTCCATAAGTTGAATCTGAAAAATCCAAGGTCTCTATTATAATAGATCCAAAAAAATGTGTCATGTAAAGCTTAGTAATATTTTATTAATACGCACCATAATCTATAGAGTCTCTAAATTCTATTGCTAAATTGTGCAAAACTGCACATGCTACAATAGTAGTTTTGATAGTACTATAAGATCCCCTCATTACTTCCAGCAGTATTCTAAATCGTTGTTTTAATACACCAAAACATCTTTCAATAACATTTCTTGTGCGAATGTGGCTAGTATTATAATGCTGTTCTGATTCAGTTCTTGGTCTCAGAACTGGGGTAAGTAAATATGGTGTACATGGGTATTCACTGTCACCAATAAGTTTCCCCTTAAATTCATTCTGTTCAAATCTAATTTTTATTGTGCTTTCACGCCAAATTCTTGCATCATGAGTACTGCCTCTCCAGTGAGAAACAATATCACAAATCCTCAAATCTGCATTACACACAATCTGAAAATTAAAAATTTCTCAATTTAAATTGTAAGGCATATTATGTATACAACAAATTATAATGATCTCTACTGATATGTCAAACCAGGGTCATACTTGAACAATTATTGAGTATTGACCTTTGCGGTTTACATAGTACTGACCAGCATCTCCTCCAACTTTTCTTATTTTAATGTGTGCAATCTATTGCTCCATTAACATGTGGTAACCCACAAATTAACTGAAATTTTCTAATTGTTTCTGTCTCTTCTCTTATACTTGAAGGCATTTTAATATATGTGGAACTTTTTGAGGTCAATGCAATAGCAACTCTTTTACACAGCTTCTCCTCCAACTTTTCTTATTTTGATATATGTGCAATCTATTGCTCCATTAACACGTGGAAACCCACAAATTAACTGATATTTTCTAATTGTTTCTGTCTCTTCTCTTATACTTGAAGGCATTTTAATATATATGGAACTTTTTGAGGTCAATGCAATATCAACTCTTTTACACAGCATCTCCTCCAACTTTTCTTATTTTAATATGTGTGCAATCCTATTGCTCCATTAACATGTGGAAACCCACAAATTAACTGAAATTTTCTAATTGTTTCTGTCTCTTCTCTTATACTTGAAGGCATTTTAATATATGTGGAACTTTTTGAGGTCAATGCAATAGCAACTCTTTTACACAGCATCTCCTCCAACTTTTCTTATTTTAATATGTGTGCAATCTATTGCTCCATTAACACGTGGAAGCCCACAAATAAACTGAAATTTTCTAATTGTTTCTGTCTCTTCTCTTATACTTGAAGGCATTTTAATATATGTGGAACTTTTTGAGGCCAATGCAATAGCAACTCTTTTACTAATTCTTGATAGAGTCTGCTGGCTCATACCATGGATTTCAGCACAATCTTCTTGAATCTAAAAATGTGAATTATGTTAGTTAAGTACTATTTTCGATAAAGCTTAATGATAGTTAATAATACGAAATACAGTATGTACTAACTTCGTGTCGACCCCAGTACCTAATAACGGCCATAACCTGCAATTCCACAGGTATACTGCCGCCACGGTTATCAACAGACAGATCATCCCTTAAAAGAGTTATTTTTTTTTTCATATTTTCTTTGCTAAATCTGTAACGATTTTTGAAATCTTTTTCACTCAATTCTTCCATAGGATTTGCTCTTGAACTATACAGTTTTGGCCGTCTACCGATATTCCTAAAAATCCTTATTTCGTTTATGTCATTGCGAAATGTTTGTAACACATTGTGATAATAAGTGGTGATCTATTATATGTAATACTCTGTGGTTACTGTCCGTTACCTACATTAATCTATGATAATAGTTTTTACTTACTCTGTGATCTCTGTACTATGGACTTTGGCGAACGATATATATTTGTTAAAATACTAAAACTGATTATAAATAAAACACTGTATATCGACTAATAGTTTATTATTTATTGCTGAAACCATAACATGGTGACAGCGGTGAAAAAGAAATAGTAAGTGAAAGTTTATTTGAAGACATTTGAGAAATTTGATTTGGCGATTTTGTCTATGAAAATGGCAATGCTATTATGTTGGAGCAATTTTCGTGCACTAATCCTTCAGAAGCTGCGAGTGAATGGAAGAAATTTCGGAATAGATTTCATAACTGCATACTATGAAGAAGTCGCAGATAAAAAGAAAATAGCAAAGTTATTACAAGCCGGCGGTGAAGAAATTAACTCCATTTATTCGTCGTTCAAATTACAAGATCCTGATTTAGCTACTGTAATCAAGAAATTTGATGAACATTTTTTGCCAAAGCTTAACCTATCATGTGAACGATATAAATTCTTAAATAGGAAGCAGTTAGCTACTGAGTCATTTGAGCAATATGTTGTGGTTTTGAAAAATCTTGCCGAAACCTGTGAATTGGGAGACCTACATGAAGATTTAACTAAAGACATATTTGTAAGTGGCATAAGAAACAAAATTCTACAGCATAGACTTTTAAGCATAGAAAAGTTGACTTTGGACAAAGCATTAAATATATGCAGAACCACTTTAATGATAGATGAGAAAGTGGATGAGATGGTCACTAATAAAGAAGTAATTGTAAAGCAAGAAATAGAAAGTGATGCATTAGCTAAGAAAACTGACATGAAGATAAAGTGCAAATATTGTAACTATGTCCACAGATATGGCAAATGTCCAGCATATGGGAAAATATGCAATAAGTGTAAGAAGCGTAATCACTTTTCATCGGTTTGTAAGCAAGTGGATAGTATTACTTATCCTAATAGTGAGAATCAACATGACATAGGCGAAGAATCAGGTAAGGTTTCCATAAACAATTGTTTCGAGTGGCACACAGTTAAATTAGATATTAATGGTCATTCCGTTAACTTCAAGGTGGACACTGGGGCGGCCTGTAATATAATGTCATCTCAAACATACAAGATGCTGGGTTTAAAACTTCAGATTTTAATGGTAAACAATGCTATTATTAGTTCATATACAAAAAACATTATAGATGTAATTGGTAGATGTTTATTGAAATGTAAATATAAGACTAATGTTTATAATGTTGAGGAGCAACACTAGCATTGTCTTTATTATCTATGATGTAGAATTGTTTTTTGTTTATAAAAAAGTAAGGAAAATTTTTTCAGTGTGTCGAGTCAAGTTTTTGTTAGCAAAATTAAAATATATTGTGTAAAGGTTCGGTTTAAAATAAAATAAGTATTGGAAAAAGAAGGTTTTATTATTGCCCAAAATATCATCAAAAGGTTAAGGGCCCAGGCGCGCGGATTGCATAGATTGGAAAAGATAATATTTGGTGAATGGAAAAATAGCTGCTAAGGACAGCAAGTATAATATTACACAGTTTTGTGGAGATGGATTCAATAACTGGGCATTTCGTCTAAAAAGCATTTTAAAAGAAAATGGTTGCATGGACGCTATTTTATCAGAAAGTTACATTTGAGCGAAGGAAATAAGTTACTAGAAGCACGTGCCCAGGCGATAATAATATCCGCAGTTAGTGACACACATTTAGAATACGTGAGAAAAAACAATGCTTACCAAATGTTTCAAAACCTGGAACAATCATTCAAAGAGAGAGGAACCCGCAGTAAACTATTTTTAAGAAGACAACTTTAGAAACCATTGGTGATTTAAAACTAAATACCGTAAAGGACAGACTCTTGGCAGAGGAAGAAAAACAAAAAATATTTTAAAAGTGAAGGAAGGTTCGAGGGAGCTTTTAATTGCTATGTGTGTGGAAAACCCGGTCACAAAAAGTTTCAATGTTATAAGTTAAATAATAATGTAAGAGGAATGCATAATAATAGAGGAAGTGGCAGGCCATATAATGCAGGACGAGGACAGACATATAATTCAATGAGAGGGCAGTCAAGTTGTTCGGGTAGAGAACAGTCGAGTTATGCTGGAAGAGGTCAATTCAACAATGGGTTCAGGCAAAATTACAGTGATCATCGGGCATGGAACAAGAATAAACAACAAGAGTTTAGTGGAAAGTCAAGTGACGGCTTTGATAGTTTTATGGTGTCTAGTGAAGTGCAATCAATGGGCAATAATAGTGAAATAATAGAGTTTTGTGTTGATTCCGATAGTAGTGTTCATCTTATCAATACTAAAAGACATTTTAAGAATTATATAGAACTTAGAAATCCACAAAGCATTGCAGCTGCTAAAAATGGTGTATGTCTTCAAGCTGTTGGAATAGGTAATTTAGAAGTAATATGTAAAGTTGGAGGTATACAAAATAAATTGAAAATAAATAATGTGTATTATGTACCTGATCTTAGAAAAAATTTGTTATCAGTGTCAAAGATGGAAAACAGTAATTTGAAAGTAATTTTTAGTGCAGGAAAAGTAAAAATATATAATGATCAAAATTTTTTGATTGTAGGAAATAAAACAAGCTCTTTATACTTAGTATATTTTACAAATATAGAAAAGTCATGTTATTATATTGAGAAACAAAATGAGAATAAATTATGGCATAGGAGATTTGGGCATTTGGGTTTCAAGAACTTGAGTGTATTGGCGAATAAAAATATGGTTGATGGTTTATTTAATTTAAATAATAATTTTCAAAATGAGTTGTGTGAGCCATGTGTTTTAGGTAAAAGTACTAGATTGCCATTTAATAAGAAAGGTTTCAGAGCAAGTTTTTCATTACAAATTGAACATATAGATGTTTGTGGTCCTATATCTCCAACCACATGGGATGGAAATAATTATTTTGTAACATTCATTGACGATTATACTCACTTAACCATTGTATACCTAATCAAACATAAAAGTGAAGTTTTCAAGAAGTTCAAAGAATATTTTTACTTAGCTACTAAACACTTTAACTCAAATATTTTAAAATTACGAATGGATAATGGGGGAGAGTACACTTCAAATGAGTTTAGGGAATTTTGTCAAAGTAATGGTATCATTATGCAACACACTGTAGCTTACAATCCAGAACTAAACGGAGTAACAGAACGAATGAATAGAACATTGATGGACAAAGCTAGGACATTATTACTAGAATCAAAATTAAAAAGAGAGTTTTGGGGTGAAGCAGTGCTATTTTCATGTTATGTAACAAATATGAGTCCAGTTGCAGGAAGAGATAAGACCCCTAGTGAACTATGGCACGGTAGAAAGCCAGATGTTTCTAACTTAAGAGTATTTGGATGTACAGCATATAATCATGTACCAAAAGAACTACGTAACAAACTAGAAGCGAAAGGAAAGAAAATGATTATGATTGGGTACAACATAGGAGGATACAAGTTATATGACGAAGAGAAGAATCAAGCAGTGACAGCAAGAAATGTAATCTTTGATGAGAGGAAGAAGATAGAAGAAAGTCAAGTTTTTATACCAGATTTTACAGAGAATGAAGAAAAGAAAATACCTTTAGAGAGAGAAAATATTGAAAATGAAAGTGTAGCTAAAGAGATAGATGATTCACCTACGAAGGAAGAGATGATATCAGGAAGAGACAATGAAACAGGAAGAGACAATGAAACAAGAAGAGAAAAAAGAAAGAGAAATAAACCAAAGTGGAATAAGGATTATGTTATGGATTTTGATCAAGAGGATGAAGCTTTATTTGCATTATTAAGTTGTAACTATGAAGATGTACCAAAAACATACTCTGATATACATGAACGAGAGGATAAAAAATATTGGATGAAAGCTGTAGAAGAATTGCAAGTATTGGAAGAATATCAGCTGCGACTTTGCCTTGACGTCTTTAGCAGAATCCACAGGTTTGTCATCAGGGCGTTCGACACAACACCATAAATCCTCGTGTTCCAAATATGTTTTCATACTGAACTTCCACGTTGCGAAGTTTTCTCTTCCGATCAGTTTCTCCAAATTAAACATATTGGAACCCATCTTGTTGGATTTCTTCAACAAAATATGCAATTTACACCGTGATCGTAAATTTTCATAACCTCAAATTGAAATTGCACCGGCAATTTTTACGGATTGAAGTTCTTCTCTGATTTTCCAACTGTACCACTTCAGAACCACGCTCTGCTACCATAAAGGAATATACTGCGTAGTTGTGGTAAATAATTAAAGATATTTTAATTATAATCAGAGTTCGTAGGTAAATATAATTTGGAATTATATATATATGTAAACATATAATGACGCTTAACAAGCAAGTACAAACGGACGGAAAAAAACGGAAAGCGAGCTGTCAATAGACAGTGGCGCCACACGCGCCAAAAAAAATAACTAATATGGTTGCGTTCCTATTTATACTAACAGTTTAACTTGACAGTTATTTAAGAGATTGTTAAGACGTTAATTAACACTAATTACCGTTTATAAGTAAGAATATTTTTTAACAAACTGTTAAACAATGTTTAAAATTTAATGAACGTTTATAAGTAACACTGTAGATCTCTATATTTATCTTTAGAAATGGCGATCGGTTCAAAATATGCCTTTTTAAGAATAAATGCACGGTTTCTCGTCTCCTTATGTGTAATCAAAACCATGGATTCATCGTCTAAACTATACTTATATTGTATTTTATTGGGGTGGTTTTCTTGAACATATATCTCCTTAATTTTAGCCCATGATACTTTTTCATTTACCGTATTTTTTGTTAAATTTTTATTTTTTAATAGGTTTTTAAAATCGTAAACCATATCCTGAGTTAGATCTCGCACTTCGTATGGATTTTCTGATTTTGCCCATCTAATCAAAATCTTCCACTCTTCTGGAGTATAAATAAGTTTGTGCTCCCCAGCTCTTTCTATAACTGAATGAACAGAATCACCCTCATTTTGGGTATGGCCTTTTTCTAAAAACCGGTGAATTATCGTGACACCAAACTCCCTTGCTGCATGTGTGTATAGTGAAAATATAATTCGGTTTTTGTTTTGACCGCCACAGTTGTCCGACCAAAATCTAAATTCTTTAAATCCCTTTCGTGAAAAATCTTTGATAAATTCATAAAGGCAACTAGCAACCTCGTTTGCCCCACGTTTTGCAATGTTCTCATCCCATACATAACAGTAGCCCTCTTTAGAAGCCATGTTATAAACAGTAAAATTATAGACAAATCGTAAGTAAATATAATTTATTAAAAAGAATCCACGTTTTCTGGATTGTTTTTGAGATTTATATTGTAATTTCATTTCAAGTAAAAGTCATTTGCAAAAAAAGATTCTCTTCAAAAGAGAACTCTTCACAAAATTGTGTCTATGATTTAATTGATTTACTTATTATAAGAAAATTATTTTTTGATCTGTCGAAGTCGATTTTTGTGATAACGTCCTTGATAACATCTTCGGGAGATTTAAGTTTTAACAAATTGACTTTTTTGTCATAACTATCAACCAATGCCCCCTTGAGAATCGGTGTGGTTACTTTAATAATGTCAGCTGCTTCACGTTCGACAGATAAAGTGCTATTGGAGCATAACAGCAAGACTAATATTTTCAGGACTGTTA
>JAYEAL010001168.1:0-23850 GCA_036419045.1 Scirpophaga incertulas | reverse complement strand
GATTATTAATTATATATACGTGAATAAATATTTTTTACACTTACACCAATTAAGTTCTAAAAGTAAAGTAAATTATGATTTTACTTTACTTCAAACAAGCGTATCACATTTTATTATTAAACTGATAACTTTTACCTTCTGCTCCTACGAATAAGGTATATAAAGGAAATCCTTGGTCACCAAAAGATGCGGTGCGACGTCAGATAAGTTTATCGTGATGGACCCTGGACAATGTTCTTTTGACGCGTGGGATGGCTGGGTCCAACCTGGCAAAAAAATCCCCAAACAGATTATGAAAAAGCCAACGTACTGTTCACTACAGTTGAATAGCATTTGGACGTAGATATTAATAATAATATAAAATAAATATTTGTTACACTTACACCAACTAGACTAGTCCAAAGTAAGCTCTGTAAGGCTTGTGTTATGGGATCTAGGGTAACGGATAGACATACATATATCATACGTATATAAGTAATTAGGTAGAAATATATTATAACATCCATGACTAAGGTACAAATGCTCGCATTCATCAGCTCACTAGGAACGAGACAATTGATAACTGTTACATTCCATTCCATAACACAAATTAAACTCTTGTTTACTTGAATCAGAGTTAGCTAACGGCTCGTTAAGCTTACAACAGCACCGGGCCGATGCATAGTGATTTAAGGTCGTAAAGCCCACAAGGCATCCATATATATCCAGCTCATTTCGTTTACGATGTTTGCAGGCCACTGACTTATGTAATTTACATAATGACGACCTCTAATATAATTAGAGATAATAATACACGGGTTCAAGTGTCCGCCATCTAAGAGGTCCTTTTTTTTTTTTTTTTTTTTTTTTGTTTCCCTGAGGAAAATGCATTAAATTGCATACCCCGGCTGTGGCGAGCCGGGGTTATGTGGGGCTCTCCTCCCCAGAAGGGGGAGGCCTACCCACTAAAAACCTCAGGGATGGCCTTCCTCAGGCATGTAGGGAGCCCCGGGAACAGAAAGCTTCTTCCGGGAACCCCCAGCCTCCGCTCCCCGTCGACACAGGGGAGCCCTCCTCGGGGAGGCTTACTACCTCCCCCGGTCTCCTCCACCGACGACGCCCCCGGCCACGGAAGGGGCGTGGTCCATCCGGGTCGCCGTAGCAGTCGCGACTTCCTCGCGCCCGCCGGCGACCCGCGGCGGCGCCGCAGCTGTGCTACCGAGCCCGGCGCCGCCTCTTCGAGCGGGATCGGCCATCTCCCGACCCCGCTCGGCGGCCTCCTTCTGGAGCATCACTGCTTCACAGAAGGAGGCCACAGCCCTCCAACCTCCCTCGTCCGCCAGCATTGCCGCAATCAATGCCGGCGGAGACAGATCTCGCCCGATCTCTGCGACCAAGACTCGGCGCTCGGAGGCCCACGCGGGGCACTCCGCCAGCGTGTGCTGGGCCGAGTCGAGGTCGGATGCGCAGTGGTGACAATGTGTCGATCCCTCCCGTCCTATTCGACACAGATACTCACCGAAGCAGCCGTGCCCGGTGAGTATCTGAGTCAATCGGTAGGTGACCTCCTCCTTCCCGTGGAGCCAAGCTTCGAGGTGCGGGAGTACGGCACCGACGGCCCGCTGGCGCGCGCAGATCCGTAATTCGAGCTGCGCACGCCAGGCCGCCACAATCCGTCGGTGCCACTCCCGCTTAGGCACTTCGTGCGCGGGTTCCAGGGCGCTCCCCCCATCGCCTCCCCGGTCGACACGCCGCGACGCATACGTCGCCGCGTACATGTCGGCCAGGATGTCGAATGGGGGGGAGCGTCCCAGAACCGTCGCCGCCTCGTACGAGATTGTACGGTAGCCTCGTACGATCCGTATGGCCATTATCCGCTGCAGGCTCCGTAGCAGAGCTCTGCAGCGGGGGGACCTCGCGCAGCCTTGCGACCACACGGGAGCCCCATACATGGCCACGGATCGCACGACGCCCTCGTACAGGCGGCGAACTCCATCCCTCGGTCCCCCGAGATTGGGCAGCAGGCGATGCAATGCGCCCGCCACCCTTTTGGCTCGGGGACCAACCGCACGAAATGCTCCTCGAAGCTCCAGCGGCGGTCCAGGGTGAGGCCCAGGTACTTGATGTACGGCCCCACCGGGACCACCGCGTCACCCACCCGGATCCGGCAGCTGGGTGGTTCCCGGCGCCTCGGAAGGCCGTGGAACCATAGCGCCTCGGTTTTGTGAGGCGCTATTTCTAAACCCAGCCGGCGGATCGCCCGCACGACACATGCCACCCCAAGCTCGGCAAGCCTGAGCACCGGCCCGAAGTCGGCCCCAGTCGTCACGACGAGAGTGTCGTCAGCGTAGCAGACGACACTCACGCCGCGAGGAAGGCTGGTGCGAAGGACCGCGTCGTATGCGAGGTTCCATAGCAGGGGTCCCAACACCGACCCCTGCGGAACGCCGCATTCGACCCTCCTCGACGTTTCCATCCCGTCCCGTCCCATCACGCCGATCGTCCTGTCGCGCAGATAGTCCCCGACCACGGCCCGCAGGTAGGGAGGCAGCTCGTGGTATACGAGCGCCTCCCTAATGGCCTGCCAGGGGAGGGTGCCGAAGGCGTTGACGATGTCTAACGACACCGCCAACGCCACCCCCCCCGATCGGACTGCGGACTCCGACAGGGAACGAACACGCTGGATGGCGTCCAGCGTTGATCGCCCCCGCCGGAATCCAAATTGGCAGTCCGATAGGTCGGGACCCGCGCGCGACAGGTGCTCGCTGATACGAGCGGAGATAACCCTCTCGAAGAGTTTCCCCGCCTCGTTCAGCAAGCAGATCGGACGGAACGAAGATGGAGCGTCGCCGGTCCTTCCCTCCTTCCTGAGGAGCACAACCTGGCCGACTTCCAGTCGACGGGAAACACGCCCTCGCGGAGACAGCTCGTGAAGAGCTGCCTCACCGTGCTCCCGAACGCCCTGAGCGCCAGCGCTAGCACCTTTCCCGGGACCCCATCCGGTCCCGGGGCAGTGTTGCGCGCAGAGAGCCGCGAAACGGCCCTGGCGAGCTCGCTCTCCGTCACCCGGAGGTCGTCCGACCAAGGGCCGGGCGACGGGGCGGCGGGGGGACTGTCCCGGACCCTCGGAAGAGCGTATCCACAGCTCTTCCCACGACGAGAGGGTCCAGGGTCTCCGTCAGCGGAGGGACCCACGGTCGGAGCTTGCCCAGTACCATCCGGTACGGGCGCCCCCAAGGGTCCCTCTCCAGTCCCCCCAGCAGCTCGCGCCAGGACCGCGCCTTGGCGTCGGCGATGGCGACGCCGAGCGCCTTGGCCGCGCTCCGTACGCGCTTCTGGCGCTCAGGACTTCCTCGACTGAGGCTTGCCGTCTTCGACGGGCTCTGAGGTACTGGCGGCGCGCGGCTACTACAACGACCCGTAGCCGCCGATCTCCTCGTTCCACCAGTACGCAGAGCGCCGCCGGGGCGGCCTGACTCGGGGCATGGAGACGTCGCAGATCGACGTCATCGTGTCCCGGAGCCAGGCGGCCCGCGCATGCACATCGAGGTCGGGCGAAATCCGTGCCTCCTCCGCCCAGTCCGCGACGTGGGCAGCGGCTAGAGCCGCATCCCGGTCCAGCCGCTTGATGGACCAACGTCGCGGACGGCTGTCCTCCTGGAGATCTAAGAGGTCCTGGGTTCGAGTCCCGGGTGCAGCTGTTATGTGAAGTATATGAGAATGTCTGTCTTTATCTTAGTTGTTAATACATACTATGGACGTCGTCAAATTATTTACTAGTTGGTGCCGCGACATAGTCCACAGGATTAGCAAACTGAAGTGGCAGTGGGCTGATGTTAGCCGTAGAACCGATGGCCGTTGGGGCAAACGTGTTCTAGAGTGGATACCGCGAAACGGCAAACGTAGTGTAGGACGTCCTCAGGCAAGGTGGAGTGATGATTTGCGCAGGACGGCTGGCAGGAGCTGGATGCGAGAAGCCGAAAATAGATCTCAGTGGCGTACACTCGCAGAGGCCTGTGTCCAGCAGTGGACGAAGAGGGGCTAATGATGATGATGATGATGATGATGGTGCCCGCGACTGCATCTGCATAAATTGTCGATTTTTTCCTACTCACTTGACACTTATTGTCATACTAGCTTTCTGCCCGCGTGGCTTCGCCCGCATGGATTTCGGGATTGGGTCTATAGAAGGTTAAGGGTCATAGCTTTTGCCCACGGCTACATATGCGCGGGAGTCGGTTTATGGCGCGAAGGTTTTATCGCGCTTCCCGTGGGACTATCTGTTTTTCTGAGATAAAAAAATACCGCAAATACCTTGCTCAAGAATCACTCTATTGATGAAAACCACAATGAAAATCTCAATTTGTCGCTCCGTTTTGCCGTGAAAGACGGACAAACAAACAGACACACTTTCCCATTTATAATATTAGGATGGATTTTGGACAATTGACACAATCCCTATACTTTTCCTACTCACTTGACACTTATTGTCATATTTTGGACAATTGACACAATCCCTACTTTTCTCCTACTCACTTGACACTTATTGTCATATTTTGGACAATTGACACAATCCCTACTTTTTTCCTACTCACTTGACACTTATTGTCATATTTTGGACAATTGACACAATCCCTACTTTTTTCCTACTCACTTGACACTTATTGTCATATTTTGGACAATTGACACAATCCCTACTTTTTTCCTACTCACTTGACACTTATTGTCATATTTTGGACAATTGACACAATCCCTACTTTTTTCCTACTCACTTGACACTTATTGTCATATTTTGGACAACTGACACAATCCCTACTTTTTTCCTACTCACTTGACACTTATTGTCATATTTTGGATAATTGACACAATCTGAACGTTCTACCATCTAAGCGTTCCTTTCTCTATTTTTCACTGTATCTTTCATCTCTATAATCACATGAGTTCACAATCATTTCTGAGTTCAAATCCTGTATTCCCACTTATAAAGGGTTTTTCAATAAGGGCGGGTAGATTTTGGCGGGCCGTGGCGGCCATTTTGTTTTGGTGACACTTGTCAAATCTTTTGCTTATTATTCAGTTGCTTATGCCAAATCACCATGGCAGGTTACACGATTGAACAGCGCGTACAAATGATAAAACTTTATTATCAAAATGAGTATTCGTTAGTGCAAACGTTGCGTGCATTGCGCCCATTTTACGGTAGACCGTGGTGGCCCTTCACAGTCGACTCTTCAGCGTTTGGTGGCAAAATTTGAAACAACCGGTTCGTTAATCGATCAACCCACACCTGTACGTTCAAGAAACGCAAGATCAGCCGAGAACATCGCGGCGGTCCGTCAAAGTGTACAGCAGAACCCGAGGCAGTCGATTCCTCGCCGTGCACAAGAACTCAGCCTTTCGCAAACTTCAACTTGGCGAAATTTTGCGACGGGACTTAGGGTTACACCCGTATAAGATTCAACTGACCCAGGAGCTCAAAATTCATGACCATAGACAACGTCGTTTGTTCGCTGCCTGGGCCTCGAATCGTTTGGAAGATGATCCCTATTTCGGGCAAAAAATCATCTTTAGCGACGAGGCGCATTTTTGGATGAATGGCTTTGTTAACAAACAAAATTGCCGTATATGGAACAACACAAACCCACACGAGGTTCACCAGGTGGTAATGCATCCTCAAAAAGTTACGGTTTGGTGTGGATTTTGGGCCGGCGGCGTCATTGGTCCGTATTTTTTCGAAAACGACGTTGGTGAGGCGGTCACTGTCAACGGCGAGCGCTACAGAACGATGATATCCAATTTTTTATGGCCCACGTTGAACCATATGGACCTAGACGACATGTGGTTCCAGCAGGATGGCGCTACGTGCCACACAGCGGACGCCACGATTGACATTCTGCATGAGCGATTTGAGACTAAAGTTATCTCTCGCAGGGGTGATGTGAATTGGCCACCAAGGTCATACGATTTAACCCCGCTAGACTTTTTCTTGTGGGGTTTTTTGAAGTCGCAGGTCTATGCAAATAAACCACAATCCACCGATGCCCTAAAGGCGAACATAACACATGCCATCACTCAAATTCAGGCGGATCTATGCGGAAGAGTTATTGAAAATTGGACCACTCGGATCCGTGCCACTGTGAGAAGCCGAGGCGGGCATTTGAATGATGTCATCTTCCATACTTAATGGCATATATGTGCCTTTTAAATAAAAAAAAATTGTTGATACCTCATACGCAGCTTGTTTAATTTCGTTTCAAAATCTACCCGCCTTATTGAAAAACCCTTTAGTTACCAAATATATATTCACTCTCGGTTAGTTATACTGTCTTATATACCTATTCACATAATTCAACACACACACACACACACACACCCTCACACACACACACACCCTCACACACACACACACCCTCACACACACACAAATAGATCCACAAAACATTAAAAAAAATATATAGAAATGATAGCCATAAATTAAAGAATTGTTAAGTAATGGAGTTGACTAGGGTTATTATATTGTCGTCCAACTTAGAAAGTTTTGTACATATAATTAGAAGTATTAGTGCACATCCATAATCATAGTATTGTGAGCACCTGCGGGACTCAAAATACAGGCTTTCGTCTAGTTTGAGTTCCGCTGGTACCTGATTTGAACGCCCATTTTTATGCAATATCAACATAGTTTTGAAATGTGTTGGGCCATGTAACTCGGTGCTTGTTAACAAAGACTTATTATTATTAAATAATCACACCAAATAAGTAAGCAATAATCTTTTTTATAAAACAAAACCTTATCATGACGTGTACACAAAAAAAATCCAAAGCGAGCCAACACTGCGTAATGCCGAATCAAAAGCGGAATCACATAAAGCATTTAGTACAAAAAGAGTGTCCTGTCCAGCGACACCGATTTCATTTAACGCCACCAAAAACTCGACAAATCCCGAGCCAGCATCAATACACGCACGTGTTCGCCAGACCGAATAATTCAGATTAAGCGGGATTCTTTTCAATGATTCACTTTGAACAGGGGTTTTTAACATGCAGAAGCATCAGATTTGGTCTAAAAACGTTCTGTAATAATAATAAAGTTACATGAAGGAGGTAAGCTCGACATATGTTTGGCATCCGTTCCAAAGACTCAGGTTTATTATCTGTGGCTGTTCTTATCTTGCCAATGGCGAGTATATATAATACCGCAGAACCTTGCTCAAGAATCACTCTATCTATTGATGAAACCGCATGAAAATCTATGCAGTAGTTTTTGAGCGAAGACTTTATTACGCATCCAGTGGGATCTGTTGATATTTCCGGGATAAAAAGTACCCTATTATTTAATCCGGTTTATTATCTTTACGTCTGCAAAATTTCGAAGCAATCGGTTCAGTAGTTACGGCGTGAATGCGGAACAAACAAACAAACAAATTAACTTTCCGATTTATAATATTAGTAAGGTTAAGGATACTTAATTGGATAATGATTAATGCATTTGTTTAAAATCACTTAGTAAATAACCATTTTTTAGTAAAGGATAAAAAATGATTATGGTGGGTTATCCCTAAGAGATAGTCATATACCATCGCGGACTTTTTTGTTGAACTTTTTAAGATGGACAAATACTGCAGTACATTATTTTGGTCTATCTCGTAGAGTACAGACAGACAGACGACGAATAGCGACTTAGTTTTCCACTATGTAGTGAAGAAGAAACACACAATTTGACAATTAATCTATTTAAGAGGAGTAGTTCCAAAACATGAAATTCGTGTAGTAATGCATATCTTATTCCAACATTTTGTGGGCAAACAATATCTTTACGTCTTTTGTTAGAAAATTCAGTTGTTGCATTTTGTTTTCAACAATATAAAGAAAAGAAAGAAGGAAAAATATTGATTGACGACACACAGTACAAAATAATCTTAAATAAAAAAAATAAAAATGAATAATGTGTCGTCAGATAGGCCCCAACCTCAGTACAAAGTTACAGCGGCAAAGAGACTGCCACCCGCAACGCTGATATTCTGGAGGAGCCTAATAGGCGAGTAACGACGGACAAACAATATACAATATACGGGAAAAAGAAACAATAAAAATAAAATAAAAAACAATAATATCATTGACGGAGAATTTCGGACCGCACGCAAGAAACCACAAAATATATTACTATTTATAAATATATTAAAAAAAAAAACACTTTTTAGTCTGTGATCGTGACCGCGTTAGTCGCTAACATATGGTCAAGAGTAAATGTTATTTAAAAAAGAAATAATAATATATAGTTGCTAATATTATCTAAAACAATGCAGTGCCTTCCAAAGAATATGATTACATTCCATTTATATTAACTTCCAACAAGCAGGAGACCTATTTTTGAATTACGAATGCGATTTCGAAATCACCGCTGACTAAATAGTCAGCGGTGACTTTGAGGTCGCGAATTCCTGAACATCCAATTTTTGAAAGTCGATCGCAGAGCTGCCAACATAGATAAAGTACACACATAAATGTAAGAGTTCGGTTCCACGCAGAATGTAGCCGCTGCCAATTATTGCCGACTTAACCATTGCGGTTATTATATACATATGTATATATATATATATATATATATATATATCATAACATTTATATAGATAACATTTCCACGTATACTTGATTACGAGTGGGTGAGGGCACTCGTAATGAAATCACGCCTGTGACTAAGGTAGTCACATCAGTGATATTCAAAAATAAGAATTATTGAAATCGGTGAATATTAGTCACATCGGTGATGTCGAAGTCGCATTCGTAATTCAAAAATAGGTCTCCAGAACTCACATCCTATCGTAAAAAGCCTGAAAATGAGTAAGTAATATTTTTTTCCAAGATTTGCGAGACGATCAGATACTTTTTAAGATAGTTTCGAAATGTGTTCACTGTTTATGCCAATTTCAAATCCGAGTAGAAATTTAGCACGCAGCTGAAATTCTTTTGAAGTTCCAGCATATTTCCACGAAGACATTACACGAGTCATAACCACAGACGGCTTATTCGAAGCGAACGCCAATTTTCCGGCTCAACAAACAAAACAGTTTGGCAAGTGCAATCAGGTATTTTGTTATCTCCCCCTTTTTAATTGTGTTTTTTGCTCGCTACCCCATCATTCCATTAGTGTCTTCCTCACAGCACAGCCTCCGGGCGTTTGTGACTCATTTACGTCTGAACTGTTGCGACCTTTTCCCCTAAAACTCCTGATTGTATTGGAGCTGCTGAATTTTGATTGGAATTCTGTTAACGTGTTTTTTAGGGTTCCGTACCTCCAAAGGTAAAAACGGAACCTTATAGGATCACTTTGTTGTCCGTCCGTCTGTCTGTCAAGACCCTTTTCCTCAGACACGCGTCGAGATATCAAGCTGAAATTAATATCACATACTTAGGTCTCCTATCTCTCAAAGCGGTGAAAAAATCAAATTTCTAAATCAACGCAATAAAAATATATGGCCGTTTATGTTCCATTTATATTGCATATTTAGACATTTGCATGGGAATCAAAACTATATATAGGGTACTTTCCGTTGACCTAGAATCATGAAATTTGGCAAGAAGCAATGTCATGTAGCACAAGTAACGGAAAAACTTAGAACACCGTACTTGTAGTTATCTTTTTTTGGTGAATGTAGTTGTACTTTTTTGCCTAACTGCTTACACTTATATACATACTAATTAAAATTATTACATATTTATATATATGATCGGGAAAAACAGGAAAAATCTTTGAGACTTAATTCCAGTAATGCACGAACAATTTAAATGTCAACGAATTTGTACGAAACCCTCGGAGTGCGACTCGCAATTGACCGGTTTTTTCTTCATGGGTTAGGGTATGTTTTATGAGAAACCATTTTCCTAATTATTTACTCGTACTAGCTTTTCTTTTGCGGTTTCGCCCTTGTTATATTAGGATCTTAAAAATATGTATTTTATGCGTTAAAAATTGTTGGTAAGAAGAACATAAGACAATTGTATAACTAAATCGCATCAAAAAGCGACTATAAGCGACTATATGTAATTGTATATATTTATTTGTATGTTTTTATGTGACAATTTTACTGGTATACTCGTAATGTTAGTTCTTTTCTACGCCAAGCTAATTAAATAAGCGAGTCGAAATACTAATCCTGCGCAGACAAAGTCGCAGGCACCAGCTGCACCGACCTCGACTCGGCCCAGCACACGCTGGCGGAGTGCCCCGCGTGGGCCTCCGAGCGCCGAGTCTTGGTCGCAGAGATCGCGCGAGAACTGTCTCCGCCGGCATTGATTGCGGCAATGCTGGCGGACGAGGGAGGTTGGAGGGCTGTGGCCTCCTTCTGTGAAGCGGTGATGCTCCAGAAGGAGGCCGCCGAGCGGGGTCGGAGATGGCCGATCCCGCTCGAAGAAGGCGGCGCCGGGCTCGGTAGCACAGCTGCGGCGCCGCCGCGGGTCGCCGGCGGGCGCCAGGTAAAGTTTCATTAAATTCCATTCATTAGTTTTTACATGAAAGAGTAACAAACATTCAAACACACTTTCGCGTTTTTAATATCAGTAGGGATTTAATGAGATGCAGTCACAAATTATTACGCTAGTAGATTTAGTTAAAGTATGCGAATAGATAAAGACAAATTCTCCTAGAATTTAAATGTATCCAAATATATTGTTAAAAGGAAGCTAAATTTAAATGCGTGGAATCCGCGGCAGGCGGACTGACGAGGGGGCTATGTTAACGTGCAAGAATTTTAATTTGATCTCGTTAGAAACGTACCGTCCCCGATCCGATGTAATAGAGGGTACAGTATCATGCCTAAATTTACTGTTTGAAGAAGGGAGTTTCTTTAGAAATGTTTGCCGTTATCCGAAAAAAAGTTTAGATCGATGTGATGTATAGGTGTTCTGGCAACACCAAAAAAAAAAATCTTCACCGTAGGAGCGTCACATAAATGTACATATAAAATTAGAAAAACGAAAAACATATTGTACACGGCTGGAATGACCCCAGTGTCGAGACCACAGCGCCAGCGACGTTCACTTAGAATTTTTTGAAGAAGGCGAAGTTTTAATCTATACTTATAATAAATCTGTAGAGACGTCAACTCTGTACATGAAATATATTTCCAAAATAACTATCAAGGGGTGATAAGGGATCGATACTGATGCTAAAAATGTAATCTGTAAAATTTTTGTCTGGTTATAGTATACTTGTTATCACGCTACAGACAATAGGAGTAAAGGGAAATGTTGGGAAAACGATAAAAGTCACTCAAATGGTTAAAGCTACACAGAAATCACGTTCTCCTTAAAACTATATAAAAAATATCCCACAGCAGCATATGTCTTAAATTTAATACAACACAACATTTTCCTCAAGCTATCACAATGTAACACGCTTTTATTTATAAATGGGGACTATGATAAAGAGGGGGGACGAGATTGAATAATTATGTATGGTGAAAAGTTTTAGTGTTAATAATTTATTTTTAACTTTTTAGTTCATTTTATTTTGAACTTTTTAGTTCATTTTATTTTGAACTTTTTAGTTCATTTTATTTTGAACTTTTTAGTTCATTTTATAAACAAATAATAAAAGCTTGTTTTTAAATAGGTTTTTTTTTCTTTAATTTTATTTTTAACTTTTTAGTACCTCTACAGGCTTGCTGAGAACAAGCCCTTTCATTTGATACCCATATTGTAGGAACGAATAAAAGAAAATTATCCGCCATTTTTGGTGTTCTGCCGTATTGGATTAAGAGTGACGTAACATTATTTTTTTCTAGTTATTCTTGGCAAGCCCTTTTATTTGATACCCATATTGTAGGAGTGCATTAAAAATAATTGGTCCGCCATATTGGATACGCCGCCATGTTGGATTTAGAATGACGTCACATTATTTTTCTAGTTATTCTTGGCAAGCCCTTTTATTTGATACCCATATTGTAGGAGTGCATTAAAAATAATTGGTCCGCCATATTGAATACGCCGCCATGTTGGATTTAGAATGACGTCACACAGTTAATCATGCATTGTCATCCGAACTAAACGTGTATACCAAATTTCAGCTCAATCGGAAACCGGGAAGTGGATCAAATTTAAGTTGCAAGATTTGATTACAGACAGACAACGGGACAGGTGAAAGTAAATAAAAGCTTGTAATTACGATTCCACGCCGACGACGAAAACAAAATAAAACACGAAGGAACTACATATCCGATTTTTTTTCTATCGTCTGCTTTTAAATTGTTGTGTATAATTTCCTATTTGTGACTCCTCTGGTTTTGCAGCTGTCTATGGACTGAGGTAATCACCTTTTATCTGGTGATCAAATTATCTGGCATCATATCTCCCAGCCATATAAGTATACTGATGAAATGTTTTGCTATGCATAAAGAACCTTCTTTTTTATTTTGACTCAGATGTACCCTGCCCTGATTGCATTTGCGGTTCTTTCAATTCTCCTCTGTAACCAGGAGCGCAAGTCTTATCTTGTCAATAGAGTCGGAAACTACTGAACTGATTTTATTGATCGTTTGAGACCTATAGAAGCATATAGGATGATTGTTGACTTTGGAAAATATTTCTTTTTCTACAGGTTATTCTTATGCAAAGATTTATGAATCAAAATCAAAAATTTATTCTTCAATGGGATTTTTACACTTTTGCACGTCAAAAATACTACGCCATTGGCTGACAAGCGGCGATTTTGTACTGGAAAGATCCAGCAAAGGGCTTTTTTTTCTCCTTATATTTTTACAGAATATTTAATTAGAAGCTGGCCTCAAATAAGTAGTCTATAAAAATAGACGTAACAATTATGTTGTTAAAATTAAACCCAAGAATTGTCATAGGAGGCTTCCTATGTAGGTTCTATGTAGGCCCTACAGTAGCTCCCTTAACTGGGCACTGACCAAGAAAGATAGGATGTTCCCAGTTCGGATTATTTCATCTGGGTCAAGGATGTGTTTCCCCAGGTGTCTGTTTCTTTTGTGAATCAGCGGTTCACAGTAGCACAAGAGGTGTATTGGTGTTTCACGCTCTTGTTCGCAGAATCTGCATGTGTCAGTGTCCTTAAGTTTCATGTTGTAACCCTCTGTACCAACCTAGAGACGTTCTAACGAACGGCATGCAAATTTTTATTTTTACAACATTAAGAATTCTTTCGATTATCACTACCAAAAGAATTGTATGACTAATGGCTTTGATGTGAAGTGTGACATTTTGTTGACAGTCGTCTGCATAGGTACTCTCGACTCATATATTGCTGCTACAGAATAGCAGTGTTTGCATTGCTTTGTCTCGTTGTCAAGAGAAAGATAGACAGTGACATTACTATCTTATGTATTATTATCTTACCTGCACCGGCAGGGGAGCGGAAGCTGGCGGTTCCCGGAAGTCGTCTTAATTCCCGGGGGCTCCCTACATGCCTAAGGAAGGCCATCGCTGAGGTACCTTATGTAACATGTCGGTTATTTTTGAGGTGTTTCTTGTTAACCTGCGAATCTCACAAGAACCGCCTACACTATAGGCGACTGTAACCATTTACTATTAAGTAGGTAGTCCGTTACTTTGTCAATATACGGCGATAAAAAAACACTTGTTATATAATAGAGCTATTTCCGTATTGGATGTATGATATTTGGCATTATTCTCATCTGACTTACCTTATAAAATTTTTATATAAATAAAACCCATCAAATAGTGCGCACTTTCTACATGAAATCACCCTTCATATGTAGTACATTTTCCACCAGTTCACCCAATTAGTACAATATACGACACCTTAACGATGGCTATTGTACCGGTCTCAGCTTACACAAACGTGCACCCCCTAAGCGCGGGTGCGTTGACGCAGCGACGTGTGTCCCTGATTTATGCTCATCCAGGGACGAGGGAGATTTTATTACACTAGCTTAATTCCCCAACCTCTTGCTATGTAATTAAAGCTGTTAATCAAGGTATACAGGGCCGTTTACTTTACTGAAAACCTATCTTTATTGCTAGCATCCAATATCTTGGAAATACTTGACTGTAGAAGTAACATAAGACCAATTAATACTAATGCAAATGCAAAACTATCCTTAATAAATGAAGTGTTTGAAACTCAAATGAACCATATATAGAAGTGAGGGGACACAAATCTACCTACCTAATTGTAAACTATCCAGTTGGTATTGAAATGAGACAAAACATCTAAGGAGTTGATATGCTTTTAATTGTTTTATCATTTATGTCTCTTCACGTAACTCTTTCACGTAAAAACTACTTAAAGGATGGGTCTTCTATCATCCCCATTGCAAATTGCATCAAAACCCGGCTATACTTTTCGCGGATAATCGTGGTAATTATACTGAAAAATTATTATATTTGAGTAATTTTATATATAGTAATTACTCCGTATTAGAATCTCACTTTGAATAATGTTCTTCCACTTCTTATCTTGTTTTTTCAGGACTTTCTGGGGACATACAAAATGATCTGATAAACTGCGTTGAGCCTGCAAGTAGTATTGTAAATGGTATGTGTTTTTTTTTGTTTATCGCACACTGTAGACCCGTCCACACACACAAACATACACTACAGTACACTGACCAAATTACGAACAGTAAAGAAAGTTTCTGCGAGTACCCATTTGTTGTGGGTCCTAATTTTTACTGTAGCTTGCCTAACTTTTTTGTTCACGCCACGCCACTGGTGCCACGGCACAGATTTTTTGTTTAACAATTGTTTTAGTAACAAATAATAGATTTCGTAGCATTAGATAGCGAAAAGAATGCGTTAACTAACCTCTATTTATATATAACTTATACCGTTTTATATTTATTGTCATTTTTCATCAAGAATTGTAACATACTTTCATACATGCTCGTCAGATACGAGTACTTCACCTGGCCTTTCTTCAGGATACCTCTTTGTTAGACACTTTGCAATAGCCCTTACTCATTAGCGTTTTTTAACTTGTACCTTGAACTTATGAAAAGACAATTCCACTACACTATGTGGAATCTTGTTATGATAATTTATACATTTGTCCATAAATGAACCTCTAGTTTTTTGTAGCCGTTGGAATTAATATGACAATGAATTCTCAGCCTCTTCAGAGGAAAAATATCTGCATTTGATTTCAATTTTTTAGTCTCTGCCAATAGGCTTGTTGCCTAAATTTCAGTAGTTAGATACTAATGTACCTTGATGCCTATTCTATACAAAATAATTATTATTTAAAAAAAATGCTTATTTATAAGAATAATTTTGCATTTAATTAAATATTTGACATTAGTCATCAAAAACGCTCATGACTGTCATGGCGTCTTGAATGACGTCACGCCGTGCAAAACACAGCTGTTTTAGTATCGGAATATTCGGTATTGTGAAGTTATTTTAATAAAAAATGGATTCATCGTATTACAAGTACTGCATAGTGCCCCAGTGTACAAGCACAAGTATAAAAACACCAAAAAAAATATTTATATACGTGCCAAACAATAGCAGATACGTAAAAAGTGGCTGACACTCGCGAGAAGGAATGATGCCCATTCTTTTTCGCACTTCCACAAGACACTTGGGAATGACATTTTGAATTTGACGTTTCGCACGGCGTGCACAACTTTTTAATTGGTGTTTGTTGTCACGTGACTTATGGCTTATTTTGTGCAATTTTATTTTATAAAAATATAAATAATCAAAAGTTATTATTTTATAAAACTTTGTTTTTTCATAATTAAATGATCATCTTAATGCATCAGATTTGTTCATAGTGGATACAAGCCTACTCTATTGCTAGTCTAACGATAGTATGTCATAAATCTATAAAAACATCACAATTAGTTCTGTTCAAAGATTAATGCGTCTGGCGAGGGTGTCGTCCCGGCACAGCTTAGGTGAATTTGCATTTTTATCTGTCCACCCCCAAACATTATTCTTGATGCCAACCAACTCTGAATGCCCTTAATTGCTTGCACCGAGATCTCCCACAATTTATGTGCAATATACATGCAAATCGTTTTGTCACGGCTTATTGTCATGTTAATGGTGACTTAAGATCCACTCTTATTGTGAACTTAAGTGACCTCATGGTTTTATGCGTAGACTAAAGTAGTAATTACTTCTAAAAATACTTTCTAAGTTTACGTGCAAATAAGCACTACAGAAGTTAGGTATTCTGGCTTGCTGGTAGTATATATAGAGGCGAGGTATTCTAAGTTTGTTATTTATTATAGACTAGCTTTCTGCCCGCGGCTTCGCCTGCGTGGATTTCGGGATTGGGTCTATAGAGGGTTAAGGGTCATAGCTTTTGCCCACGTCTACCACGGTTTTATCGCGCTTCCCGTAGGACTATCCGTTTTTCCGAGATAAAAAATACCGCAAAATCTTGCTCAAGAATCACTCTATCTATTGATGAAAACCGCATGAAAATCTGTGCAGTAGGTAGTTTTTGAGCGAAGCCTTTATTGCGCATCCCGTGGGATCTGTTGATTTTTCCGGGATCAAAAGTAGCCTATGTTACTTGGGGATAACGTAGCTTTCCAAAGGTGAAAGAATTTTAGAAATCGGTCCAGTAGTTTCGGAGCCTATTCATTACAAACAAACAAACAAACAAATCTTTCCTCTTTATAATATTAGTATATAGTATAGATTATTAATTTTATTTATATATTTTATTCTTTATTTCCTATTTTTATTTTGTTGTCAACAATATTAAACACCTAGAAATAACGGTTTATTTATTTAAAGCAATGGAATACTAGTGTGACTTTTATGACTTGCACTCTTCCCGACTGACTGAATAAGTAGTTGCACATTAATGTTTTAAAATGTAATAATTAGATGTGACTTGGTCAGATATTATTCAGTCAGTCGGGAAGAGTGCGAGTCATAAAAGTTACGCTATTATTCCATTGCTTTATATAAATAAACCGTTATTTCTTGAAAGTGTTTGATATTGTTAACAACATGTTATTCTAATATCTATTTATTACATCTACCCCGAACATATATTAGTTACTGTTTGTATCCCGAACACCTAATTCCTAACATAACAAGCTTCGATTATGTAGCCACGATAAACACTTTCACAAAACATCGAACACAATGCCAGCATCGATGACAACTAATAACCGCTAAGCAGAAACATCCGGAACCTGCATCCGAATGTGACACGTCAACTAAGGGTCCTATAATCGCGATAGAAGGGCGTTTAGCGCTGGTAATCGACTTCCTTTCCCGCGCTCTGTTATAGTGTTGTACCTCAAGTCAAACGAGCCAAACTTAGAATCGAGTCAAACTTTTAATCGAGTCAGCGAAACATAAATCGAGTCTAATTTCGAGTTGTCGAGTCGAATGTAACTCTGTCCGTCTCTTCCATTCCAGCCTTAGGTCTCTTATGGCCAAGGCTAAGGCTGAGTTTGGTCGGCAGGTCACGTGGTCAGACCGATCTGGCCGCGTGCAGTCCGACATAATCTCCGTGACAGTTGCCGTTGCAGTGGTATCCTGGGCACGTTTCGTGAGGAATTGTGAGGATTCTCAGCCTCTCTCTCCTGATAGAAAAAATAAATGTCTGTTTCGCAGTACACGGGTAGTGTAAAGAGAAAGGATATAGGTTAGTATATAATGCGAAATATTCCTGTAAGGGGTAGGAATAGAGGATGGAAAATGCTTACTAAAATTGTAAAGATTACACATTCTTAACTCCTTTTTTAAGGCTTTTGATGGCATAAATAAAGCAATCAAAAGATATAGTGAAATTAATAAGCACGGATAAAATATTATGATTGCGTTGAAGTCTGAAACAAAAGCAGGTGACAGAGTTTTGATGTAATTTAGTATGTTGGAGACCCAGAGAAGAATATAGGATATATTCCTTTTGGAAATTCTGAAATAACACTCCCGAAGCCACGCGCGTAAATCCAGTCTTAAGGTAAGTTAATAAATATACCACCAAGACCTCGAATTTCTATCAATCATAAACAGTAGACTCGATTACAGTTCGATGAAATTCAATTGACTCGATTCACGCTATAGATCTGCGCGGGAGCATTACTACCCAGTAACTCACTATCGGCTAGGCGGCGCGCACGATACCCAAGTTAACGGTCTTTACCCTCCAGACCTTGAGATTCTCTACCAACGAGGTCGAACCTTCCAACGTTGACCTTGCTATTGAACCTTGTTAATAGTATTCCTAACTGACAGTTCAAATTTTCAATTTTAGAACTCCCATTCGCTTAATTTAAAAATTTTACCGGTCACCGGATAATGGATACGAGTTGCAACAGTTCATAAAAATGGCAATCGAAGGTTCCGGAAGACGCAAGGAGTGTGATAAAACCGCGTTGAACAATGTCGTGTTGTGGTGCTGTTTCGTGTTTGTGGTGCTGATATGTGGCTACGGGTTGTACCGGCAGCATCGGTTAGAGCAGAGGGTGCTTGTGTTGGAGGAGCAGCAGCTGGTGCTGAAGAGGATGCTCGTGAAGGAGGACACAAAGGATTCCAGCAAGGCGCTGCGGCGCGTCGCCAGAGATGCCAACGATTGCATCTGCCCACCAGGTAAGTTGCATGTTTTATTTATTTAAGTACAAATTAAAACAAAAATAATTTGTACCAGACCCTCACACGTACCAGACACATATATTGGGTTTTATATTGGAAACTGTGATATGAAAATTGAATATCTATTTGATTTGGCGTGAGGGTAATTAATTTGCCCACAAAATCGACGATACCAATGCAATGAAAAGTGTTTATTGTTTCTGCAAAGATTTACAGATTCCGCAAATGGAGAATTCGAAATTAAATCTGTATTTGACGATGATACATGATAATTCAGTATTAAAACGAGCAGACAAATCCCTTTATAAGAAAGTACAGCAATGAACCTGTAAAATGTTAAATACAAAAGACGTTCCAAGTATCCTCTAAATGGTTACACCTTTTGATGTTATGCGTGAACTAATTCGATTAATATCCTGTATTGCAGCTGTCTATTGATAAAGTTTTATAAAAGTCGTCTATTTGCATTAACAAGTAATGCTGCTAGCATTAATTTCAGGATTCAATTTTACAGCAAGTTATATATTAGTTATTATATCTGTATCATTAGTAAAATTCTATTTAAATAGCTTCGAAACAGTCCAGCATCTCACAAGTCGAGCAGACTCATCAATGTCTACAGACACATTGCAACTACCGACTACTCCACAATATCCGGTGATAAACTCAATTGGAATATTGTCTCCCTCCTTCACCGTCAGAATAGCGACCATCTGCCATCATAATACGATCCAATTTGTCTTACAATATGCCAAGACAGCTTGTGACACTTCGGTTCTATGCACCACGGCAAGACAAAATTGTAATGCCCTATTGTCGGATCCATTAGCTATAATAGCTCAATGTATAGTATTGGAACGTTCTTCCACACCAGCTTCAGGCCTTTATTCAATTTCCTCGTACGTACTATGTAGGGCCGTGCGAAGGTATCTTGACCCCTAAGCGGATATTAAAAATGGCCCTTTGATTTGAAACATTCCCTGAGATATTGGAAGTTTCCTTTTCACTCGAATGGGCTTCAATAAGTTGGCTGCCACGTTAATAAGATTCGGGAGGGTCATCTCTGGAATTAACTTTGATGGAAATTTCAAGAGGAACAATAGAACGTGGAATTTGTTTCCTGAAAAATGGACGGGCACCGGGGAGTTTGCTAATTACTTCTTATTGTCGGAGGCGTGAAATAAAGGCTTAATTGTTTAAAGTTCTCGCGTTGGGAAAATTTACTTCTATTTCCTTATCTGTCGAATCGGGCGGGAATTGGGTGAGCTTTGAACTTGGAGTCGGAAGCTGAGTTCGCCTCAGTTACGCCGAGGATCGGTGTGAGTTGATAAGTTCCACAAAAGCAGACTGTTTAAACAAATATTTTGAGAAAAATGAAAATTGAGACTGTACTATTGAACAGTTTGAGCACAGCTGCATTGGATACAATCTGGTTGAATTTAATTTGAATAACTAATAATTATACATAAATTAATTTACGAAGTTTATTCTATAACTAACGAGTATCCACGATTGCATCTGTTCAGAATTAGTATTTATATAAGTAATTTTAATGTTATAATTAGAGATCGGATAATCGGATGCATATTTACCTAAAGTTAGTTTAAGACAAAGTATGGAAACGGCTTTTTATTGTTTTGTTAAATAAAATTTTTCACCATTTCTGTTTCACCATTCAATTATTTAATTGATTATTGTTTTAGTCAAACTAGCTCTCTACTTTCGTATAACACTCTTCATGTAATAAATCGTACATTCATAAATCGCACGGGGAACTGAAACTAAACTTCATGTAAATACGTATGCATAGTTGTATAAATGAACCCGGAGTCTCGGTCTTTTGAAAATAAATACCACGTTATAATTTAGTAATTTTCAAACAATATTACTACGTTAAATTTGCAGTCCCGTATTTTCTCAGGATTTTTATTTAACAAAATGTATTTTAAAGAGCCGCTTCCATAATTTGTGAGCCAAAAATTAACTTTAGGTAAATATGCATCCGATTATCCGATCTCTAGTTATAATGTTAGTTATTTTTGTCACGCTAATAAAGACTGTACTTGAAATGCACTAGCTAGGCTATTTATAAAATAGTTTATACATCAGAATTACATATAGGCATGTAATTCTGATGTATAAACTATATTATAGCAAAGTTTTGTCAAAATCCATTTAGTATTTTTTAAGCGAAAGAGTGACATACATTCATCCATACTTACGAACTTTTGTGTTAATAATATTAATAGGAACATGTACAACAAATAAAGTAGATGATACAGTTTAAATGGCCAGGTGGTTTTCGGGATTCAGGTCAAAATTTTGGAAATGTTCTCCTGGTCGAGCTGAGCAAAAAATGTAATGGTCACAAAAAAGTTAACGACTCATTTTCCCGCTAGGGGGCTCTAAAGGCTGTATTAGAAAATCGTGGTTTTCCGCAGAATCAGCAGATTTTTGGATATGTTGTTCTCCTTGACGAGTTGATTATTAGCAACTTTTAGAAAAAGTTAACGACTCATTTTCCCGCTAGGTGGGGAGGGGAAAGCTAAACTACTACTAAAAAAACGTAATTGAAATCTGCATAGAAACACCAAAGTTGAAAAACGCTAATAATAAGCCAACGTGCGAGAATATCTACTGAATCGTGCTATAAGAAAAATACTACCTAAAATTACGATTCCACGTGGACGAAGTCGTGGGCACACCTAGTGAATGAATATAACTGTTCAGATCATACAAATAATTAATTAAAATATATAATTGTAATTAAATAAACATTTTGTTAATGCTAATTAAAATTGGAACATATTTCCAAAAACAATTTAGTTTTCCATTTTATTGGCACAATCGCATAGAGCCATCGCTCCCAGCGGCGCTGTCGCGGCTAACAGACCCCAGATCATAGCTCTATCGGGGGCTATAAAAGGAATTGTTCCTTCCGTTTTGGCTCCAACACCTTAACATTGCCGATATTGTATCCTCTCGTATACAGTTAGTTTCATGAGACTTCAATTCGAACGTGAACAACTTTGACCTTGTTTCCTTCTCATAGATAGCTAACTAGCTCTATGTATATAACTCTACATACCGTCAATAAATTGTGGGATAATAAGATTTATGGTCATATCAACTTCAAATACTATGGTTAGTTAATAAGATTTTTTGTAATACGAGAAAAGAAAAGAGACTCTTAACACTTCGTCTTCAGCAATACAATCTTTATTGTCTTTTCGTGTACATTTTGACATGACATACAGACATATTGTGTCAAATACACTCTAAAGTTTCTAGTTATCAAAAAGTTCATATCAATTGGCTCCAAACATTACGGTTAGTAATGGAGAATTTTGACAAATTTCTTAACCATAGTTGGTTAATTAAAAAAACAATTGTGAAATCGACTTTAGATACTACGGTTAGTGAATAAGAATTTTGTCAAATTTACTTCAAATACTACGGATACATAATATACGTTATTTGTCAATTCATCTTCAATTACTACGATTAGTAAATAATAATTTTATCAAATTGGTTTCAAATACTAAGGTTTGTTAATAAGAATTTTGGCAAATTGTCTTGAAATACCACGGTTACGTAATAAAACTTATTTGTCAGTTCAATTTCAATAACTACGGTTAGTAAATAAGAATTTGGCAAATTGACTTCAAATACTACGGTTATATAATAAAACTTATTGGTGAAATCGGCTTCAATTAATACGTATTAGTAAATAAGAATTTGATCAAATTGACTTCAAATACTACGGTTAGTAAATAAGAATTTTGACAAATTGACTTCAAATACCACGGTTCATCATCCTCTTGCCCATTTCCCATTATCTGGGGTCGGCGCAGTAGATCTTTTTCTTCCATTCCTCTCTATCAGCCGTCATTTTCATGCTTACAGCTTCAAATAGCACGGTTAGGTAAATAATAAAACTTATTTGTCAAATCAGTTTCAAGTATTACGGTTATTAAATAACAATTTACGTCAAATCAGATTAAAATGCTACAATAACATATTTAGAATTTTGGCGAAATATTACTAACAAATGTATCATTTTATTTAAAATAAAATAACTTATTGTCACAAGCAAAGTACTCCGCGCAGAGTTAAATGGGTGTTGATTACAATCCCTCGATGTAAGAAGTAGCAGACAAAATAATTGATTAATTCTTGGATGACAATCTTCTATTGAATATCTCTATTGTAACATATAATTGGAAGAAAACTTAAAACATTAATTACGATGTAAAAAATACAGGTTTTTTATTGATCCTTTACCGCTTCTAAAGAAGTCCATAGCTAATGAAAGGATACACTAATTCTATATATAGATAACCAATTTCCAATTACCTAAAAAACTTGACAAAGGTCACAGCCATTTCCGTGCCACAATTTGTCGTAGATCCCCAAGAAACAATACACTATCTGTGGCTATATCTTTGGCTGGCTGCCCATCAGGGCTGTCGCTTTGTAATTTGCTAGCTTTTCTATTAATTTCTTAGGCCAAGTGAAGGAAAACATCTTGAGGCAATCTGCATACATCTACAAAGAAATTCTACAGTTGTTAGCAAATTCAATTAATTAATCTCGGCCGTTATACGTTAACTGCGCAATTATGCGTTATGCGCAATGTAAAGGAACTACCTATGTAGTTTGTGTGAGACTACTTTCTCCACTAGATCATTTTATATCTATTTTATAGTTTTCTTTAAAATGTATCTGAGTACTGGTACCCGAGCTCTTTCATACAATGTTCACGAAGGACCACTTTGGTGATTGGAACCTAAACTGACCACCCACGTTCTTGATTCAAATCACTTTTATTACCTGACAGTTAAAATACATTTTACAATAAATAAAAACTGATTTCAAAATGAGTTTCAGTTATGTTAGACAAAAAGAAAATGCAGACACAATCACATTGAAATTTAACATTGTCAGTTTTTGAAAATTCAAAAAATAACGTAAAACTCATTTTCTTTGGTGCAGTATAATTAATTGTGCATAAATATAAATGCTTATATTTGGCGTGGAATTTCAAATATTAAAAATCAAAATCTTTATTGAACATAAGCCATTACATTGGTAGAGTCTTACAGAAATAGACAGCAAGAAACTCTTAAGGTTATTTATGTCTCCTGTATTTTGCAAAACATATAGATAGACAACACAGAGGTGCCAAAATAAGAAGACATACAAGAATGATAGATTCCAAATTCAAATGTAATATTTTAATTAATTTTTTTATTAGTACACCGGTCGGGATCTCTGAGGTCCCGCGTTCGAATCCCGGTGGGGGCAGATGTTTGATGAATG
>JAYEAL010000824.1:0-30875 GCA_036419045.1 Scirpophaga incertulas | reverse complement strand
TCAGTTCACGTAATAGTGCATCAGTGAAAGACTTTCAGCAGCGTGGGGCACCAACAACTGGAATCAGTTTATTATATATAAAATAAAAGTATAAAAATCGCATTCATGGCAAAACAAAAGAACAGTTTATGAAGAAAAAAAATACTTATTTGCATAAGTACTATCGCAAAATATACTTAATTAATGGGACAAGATATATTCAAAAAATTCGTGAGGTAAACATAAGAACTATTTAATATTTTTTGTTATAGTTATGCAGAGAAGAGAGATTTTAAAGTATTTATTTATTTATTTTCAGTTCACAAAACTACATCGACCATGGAAGAACATAGCAACAACTGAAAAACGGTAATAACAAATTTGTAGTAAAAAAAAAAAGAAAAAAATTGAAAAAAAGAAAAAAATGAAAAAAAAAAAAAAAAAATGAAAAAAAAACAAAAAAAAAATGAAAAAAACAAAAAAAAAATGGAAAAAAAACAAAAAAATGAAAAAAACAAAAAAAAAATGAAAACAAAAAGAAAATTTTAAAAAAAAGGAAAAAAAATAAAAAAACAAAATACAATAAAAAAAATGAAAAAATATACTACAAATTTGAAAAAAGAGTGATAGTTATCTAATTCTCAAATTTTATTTGGAACATTATTATAAATTTGAATTGACATCCACTGTGGACCCGATCTTACTAATTTGAGAGCTATTCCTGAAGGGAGTTTTAATTTATTTTTATATAGGTCATGTCTTCTTAAAGCTGTATTTTGAACGTATATATTTTTTCACATATTTACACGATTCTAATATATATATATCGCTGTTAATGTGAGTATTTTGTATTTTATAAAGTATGGTTTGCAAGATGTCATTTGATATATATTATTCGTATCAATTTCTTTTGTAATACAAAAACAACATCTTTATTGGTACTATTTCCCCATAAAAGTAGTATTCCATATGAGAACCAGGCATGGGCATACGCATAATATGCAGTAAGGGCCGTTTTCTCTTCTGTTACTCTTTTAAAATGGTATAATGCATATGTAAACGAAGATATCTTTTTTTGGTTAGTTTCTGTATATGCGGTTTCCAGCTCAGGTTACTATCAACTTCAATTCCCAACAATGTGTTTGATGTTTCAGTTAATATATCTTTGTTATTATACTTATATTGAATGTTTAAAGACGTCTTTTAACATGGTTTAAACTGTTAGATCTTTGATTTTTTTAAATTTAATTTTAGGTTATGTAAAAATGATGCTAAAAATTTCACAACGATAACAATGCATTGTTGTTATTCGAATAACACAATATTTGTTTAACTAAAAGATAAACATATACATATATTCCGAGGTTTTAATAAAATCAGGTGAAACCTCGTAAAATATACGCTTATGTTTATGTTTTGGTTAAATAAATATTGTGGTATACGAATGACAACAATGTATTGTTATCGGTAATTTTAAAATGATGTATTTATTGTGTTTTTGTTCATTTATAGTTATAAAAAACGTATATTCCAAAATTAGATGACATCTGGTGAAACTACGAAAATTTGTGACCTGAAAAAAGCCATTATTACCAATTGTTTATACATTATATAAACGGATCATAGGATTTCATTACGAATAAAATACTAATTTTCTGACCATTACAGATCTGTTTTGATATTTCATATTTATTTATTTGCTTGTCACATGGTTATACTCGTACAGTTATTACATAAGGTTAGGTACATTGATCACATGACACCCCTAGGGGCACTGCAAACACATAGAATATAAGTAACACAAAAAGAAAGAAAGGGGTCAGATTTCATTTAGAATTAAATTAAAAATCAACACATTAAAATTTAAATAGCCATATCACAAAAACTTTGTACCTATTCAAATATTATTTGTCAACAAAAAATTCTTCTAATTTATAGAATGCTTTTTCAACTAGATATTTTTTTTAATGTTTTATAAAAGAGTGATAGTTATCTAATTCTCAAATTTTATTTGGAACATTATTATAAATTTGAATTGACATCCACTGTGGACCCGATCTTACTAATTTGAGAGCTTTTCCTGAAGGGAGTTTTAATTTATTTTTATATAGGTCATGTCTTCTTAAAGCTGTATTTTTGAATGTATATAAATGTATATATTTTTTCACAAATGTACACGATTCTAATATATATATATATATATATATATTATATATATAATATATATATATATATATATATATATATAATTATAATATATTATACGCTGTTAATGTGAGTATTTAGTATTTTATAAATTAAAATTTCACAACGACAACAATGCATTGTTGTCACTCGGATAACATAATATTTGTTTAACCAAAACATAAACATATACATATATTCCGCGGTTTTAATAAAATCTGGTAAAACCTCGTAAAATATACGTTTATGCATATGTTTTGGTTAAATAAATATTGTGGTATCCGAATGACAACAATGCATCGTTATCGGTATGTTCAAAAGATGTATCGTATTTTTGTTGTTAAGAGCGGTTATATAAATAGATATATAAAGTTGACATTCAAATTTAATATTTAGTTTGCATTTAGTTTTGCATTGCTCCAAACTGATTTTATTTCAAACGAAAAATAATATTTTGGTATAGTTTACAGAACTGTGGAGAAATGTTACTCTAACTTACAACTATTTATTCGTTTAGATAGCAGTTATTATAATGAAAAAATAATTATGACATCATATATATAGATATAATGTTGACATTCAAATTAAATACTTAGTTTTACCTGCCATTGCTCCAAACTCTAATTTGCCAAGCTGTACTAGATAAAAACTACGTGTTGCAATCTCGTGACTGTAATCCAAATAAATAAAGTAGAAATTTCAATTCGACATGACTTCCTATTTTTATTTGAATCTCATTGTATTATTATAAAATAATAATTTGCAAGCTGGAGAAAGTGATTAAATTTCAAAATTGAAATTTCGAAAAAATATATTTACCTAACTGATTTATACATATAGTTTGTATTTTGAGTAATAAAGATATTTTTTATTTTTATTGAGTAATAAGGACAATACATAAAAACAATTATAAAATATAGTTCATTGAAAACTGTTTTAAACGATTAAAATAATTCCCAAGTTGTGGTAATCAAGCGGTGACTCATCGATTAAGTTCGAACGTATAACTTATGAAATACAAATTATTTATATATTATTTACATGCAATATTCATGGTTAATAAAGTTTATTATTTAAATAATTCCGCCACAAATATTTTTTATCGTGAAACAAGACCACAAAATCCGCACATGTTCTTACAATCAATTTTTATCTAATAACAAAAAAATATTTTAACAAAATATAAGTATAAACAATATACTTATTTGCTTGCCCACTTCCCATTTTCCCATTCACAAATTTTATTATGGAATTATCTATATTTAATATCAATGCAAACGATTTCGATTCAAACATTGACTCTAAGCTAAGAGCATTAAGCAATTCAATCGTATTTTATCAAACCTTTCGCATAACCTATTCCTGTAAATAGTGTTACTTGAGTCTCGAAAAAACATATATTTTTGACCAATTTTCAGTATGCATAATATTAGACAAAAACAAAATTAATTTTATACATATTTGAAAAACAACAATAATACTTAAAATGCCAAATACCATCTGTGCACTGGTCATAAAACACAAGTGTATATAAACTTAAAATCATTCTTTCTTAACATTTAATAAATATTAAGTTAATAAAATATAAATGGAATTAATGTTTATGCATCCATTATACTGTGAGGTACATTATGCATGCTTAATTCACTTTTGTTACGTACAGTTCTTCAAATAATAATAAATATATAATTGATTTAAATTAAAAAAAGTCAGATTTTATCAAACAAAGTTACTTACTGACTTAACAATGCGTTATTTAATTGCTTTTTATTTTTCAATCCAGAAATTCCATTTGTCCTATTCCTTCGAAATTCCAAATACCCCATTTTTTAAAAAATCTTTCGCCTTATTTATAGTTTGTGAAAAACTAAAAGTAAATATAACTTTAAAATTATAAATTAAAAGGCGACTTAGTTAATACAATTTCGCATCCCAAAATTGAAAAAAAAAATGTAATTATTATTACGTCTTTTAACTTTGTCACGCCAACGATTTCATTCTCATAAATTAACATATTTGCGATAGTTTTAAGTCTGTCTCTACCGAACTAAACTATTTTTATTTACGTTTCTGTAGCGGCTTCGAAACTTTGTGGTAATTATTGAAATTTATGCACTCAGTGAACCGATATTGTAACACTATAAGTATATTATTCAAAAACAAGAAAATGATTGTGAAAAATAATTTTTTTTGTAAGAAAAATAATTAAGAATAGAAATTGTGATTGTAAGAAAAATAATTGTAATAGATATTAGATAGAAAACCACCAAGAAGATGCAACAGTCATGACCCAGCCAAATGCAACGTGGCAACATACATACACGAATTACTACACCCGTCCCATCAATGAAGTAAACAAACAACGCTGCAATTCATTTCATGGAAATTCCTCCATCGAAGTTGGACTATTCTAGACGCACTACTCTAGACTATTCTAGAAAACGCCAAAAATATAGTTACACGAATTACTACACCCGCCCCATCAATGAAGTAAACAAACAACGCTGCAATTCATTTCATGGAAATTCCTCCATCGTAGTTGGACTACTCTGGATCCACTACTCTAGACTACTCTAGAAAACGCCAAAAATATAATTTATTAAAAATTTATACGATTAAGCAAAAATCCTTTTGGGTTGTCGGATATGATTGTTAAAACTTAAGGTAAGCAGAAAAATTTTGTGTTATTTGTTATAATGTATTATAAAAATTGGATTTATATCGACTTTTAAAATTTTGTATTGTCTTATACGTTTTCAGTTCACGTAATAGTGCATCAGTGAAAGACTCAGCAGCGTGGGGCACCAACAACTGGAATCAGTTTATTATATATAAAATAAAAGTATAAAAATCGCATTCATGGCAAAACAAAAGAACAGTTTATGAAGAAAAAAAATACTTATTTGCATAAGTACTATCGCAAAATATACTTAATTAATGGGACAAGATATATTCAAAAAATTCGTGAGGTAAACATAAGAACTATTTAATATTTTTTGTTATAGTTATGCAGAGAAGAGAGATTTTAAAGTATTTAATGATTTATTTTCAGTTCACAAAACTACATCGACCATGGAAGAACATAGCAACAACTGAAAAACGGTAATAACAAATTTGTAGTAAAAAAAATGAAAAAAAAAAGAAAAAAAATTGAAAAAAAGAAAAAAAAATGAAAAAAACAAAAAAAAATTAAAAAAAAAAAAAAATGAAAAAAAAAAAAAAAAAAATGAAAAAAAAACAAAAAAATGAAAAAAACAAAAAAAAAATGAAAAAAAAAACAAAAAGAAAATTAAAAAAAAAGAAAAAAAAATAAAAAAACAAAATACAAAAAAAAAAATGAAAAAATTTACTACAAATTTGTTATTATCGATTAGAAGTCTGTCAGTTCCACAACATTTAGGTATTTTAAATACGTGGCTTATAACTGAATAAACTAATATCTTTAAGATATGTAATGAACATTGCACTTGTAGTATTATATTTTATTTCAATGTACCAAATACATATGAAAAAAAAAACAAGGAAAATTTTCGATTCGGGAAAAACTCAAACTCCGTTATATGCGTGATTATAAACTGTTGACGAAGTAACCAAATCGGCCATCGAAAATAGTCTTTGTATTTTATCTTTAAGTTTGTTTATCATCCTAAAGTTTCATTCACATTGTAAAATTTTCTAATATTAATTGTATTCAACTCTTAAGTTTTGTGTCCTCAACATTAACATTATATTAACTCAATATGTATTCCAAACTCAAATGAGTTAATCTGAATGCTTCAGTATGCGCATTGATTTTATAGTATCATTTCGCAACACCGGCGAAGACATAATTAATTTATTTTATGGTGTCATTTTTGAATTATTAACGCAACTAAAAGCCGCTGTTGAAACGTTATTAATTCACGTGAATTATCTACATAATACTGTTTGTATTATTCATCTATAGACTTACCACAAACAAGCTTGCAACGAGCAACTTAATAAATGTAAATGCAACTTAAACAAATTAGCTTAGTAGCATTATTTCATTTCAGTTTCAGAAGAAATATAATAAAAAGAAAACGCTACTGCCGTGTCACGCACAAGTCTGCTATCTCAAAAAACACAGTTTTGAGAAAAACGGCTTAGAAGTTTTGAATAAACAATTGTTTGCATGATATTCATAAAAAGTAATATAAAGTTGGAATAGTTAAATTAAATTTCATGAATGTTCCTCGAATAAATTGTTATATTTATTTTTTTTGTATATGTTATTTTAGTTTTTTTAATCAAGATAAACGAGCTTAGCATAACCATAATTTCATACAAACGTGGTTATGCGTCATTTGATAATTTAAGTTAGAAGAGTTAGGTGCAATCAGAAACATATAATGCATGGAAATCCTATCTATTCTAACTAATAGTTATATTAGATGTGTTTGACATGTTTTAAATAAACGTGGCTTAGTCACGCGACGATCAATATTGGGAGAGTAAAAAAAAAACATATTTTTAAATTCGTTTATTAAAATTTTCAATTAAAATTATGAATTGTCTACTACAGTGTCTAGATCACAAACATTTTCATTTACAACAAGACTTCCAAAAAAAGCTTGCCGTGTCAGTGGCATTGATTTACATAATTCCATCAATTCCTTTTTTTTTATTTCACTTATACCTCGACAATGTACTTCTTTTGGAATTTCACTGATAAAATCAATATTGTTATCATCTAATTTTAAGCACTTCTTCTTCATTACATTAATTTCTTTGAAATCTCTGGTAACATATGAATTTTTAGCAAATAAACTTGTTGAACCTCGACGAAATTCCACAATTTTTAATGCCATTATATTGTAGTCTTTTGGAAATTTCTTTGACAATTGATCTTGAAACAAAATCATATCTTTATGCGTAATTTTTTGAATGCTCATGTTTTTTCGTGATTTATTCATTTTGTCCGTAAAGTCTGATAAATCATACATCTCCTTTACTTTATTAAATTTGTTAGCTATGCTTGCATGAACTGTATCGGCTGCCATAAATGTATGGCCTGGTTCAAAGTACACAAATTTTATTTTTTCTGTATTCACTAACGCCTTTGAGTTAACTAATCTTATCATAGCAGTGAACAGAATTTTATTTTTATTCTGTGCAGTGCAATTATCACAATAGAATACTATTTCTTTATAGTCTCGTGCAATATTTACTATAAAATATGTGTACGCTGATGCAATGTTGTGTGCTTTACGTCCACTTTCTCCTTCGTGCCAAACTATACAGTACGCCTGTTCATTTTTCCCTGGGGAAACAAAAGTCTCATTGAAAAGCACTAACTTTCTGGAAAAATAATAGTCTTTGATGGTTAATTTAGGCATGCAAATTGCCTTTTGCATGTCTACTGTAAACACTTTAACTGTGGGACTATCACATTTTAGATCATTTTCAAGACATTTGCGGGATTCAGTGTAATTGAACTTATGAGTAGGAAACTCTGTGCACACTTCACAATCGCAATCAGAACATATATGGTTCTCATCGTCATGTATATCTTTATGCTTTTGACACGTTGTACATAGATCTTGTCTTGGATTTGCAGTGGACAAATTCATTTCTTTGACTATATTATGAAAATATGTCCAGCTGCATTTTTTGGTATTGGTTTCCTCGCAATGTAAAATATAAGCTTTAAACAAATCACGGAAAGACACCCCACAAGGCAGATATCGCCTATTCGGTGCATGTTTTAGATTGTAATGCGAAACTGTAGGTTTCACATTTTCTATAAATTCTTTGACTCCTTTCTTGTAACCTTCTGGGAAAACGTTCCAAGGTTTCTTAGTCCCTCGCTGTTCCGGTGCTGCTTCTTGCGTGTAAATATCTGTTACTCCCATTTTATAATTTGCTTTTAGTATTGTCATAACAGTTTGTGCATTAAAGAATCCTAAAGTATTTAAAAAAAAAGGTTTACATACTTTAATATTACGTAAAGTCCACGTCAGAGTATTGTGACGCTTTGAATTTTCCGTTGTTATATATTTTTTGCGATGTCTAATCACATTTCTGGTAATGAAATTTCTTTGATTCTGTTTAGTCAAGTTCCTGAAATTTGTCCAAATTTGTTGTCTGTCTTGCTCAGAGAACTTTTCCCAACATTTTTTTCTACAAGTCTGTGCACAGGCCGTTTTTTCTCATTTCTTTCTCTTCTTTTCTTGTTACAGTTATTTGACTTATTATTATTTGAAGCATTAGATATATCTGTCAAGGACTCAGCCTGTTCTTCATTTGTCAATTGTTTGATAATATTTCCGGTTTCTTGATTTTCTTGGCTTTTCGACAAGCTGTTACTCTTCTTTCGCTTTTCTTGATGCCTATTAGTGTTTCCATATTCCATACTCTCTCGATTTTTTGAAAAACTATCACTCTTATTACGTTCCACTTGAGATTTAGGTTCATTCTCAGTTTCTAGACTTTTTGACAAACTATTACACTTCTTTTGTTTCTTTATAAACTTACCAGTATTTTCGGATTTAGGACTTTCTCTACTTATTGAAAAACTGTCACTATTCTTTGGGTTTCCTTTTAATTTCTTATTTTTCTCGGTTTCCCGACTTTCTGACATACTGTTACTCTTCTTCCGTTTTTTGATAGACATATTAGTATTTTCCGATTCAAGACTCTCTCGACTTTTTGATAAACTGTCACTCTTCTTTTGTTTCCCTTTAGATTCGGTTTTCTCAGTTTCAAGACTTTCTACACTTTTTGACATGCTGTTACTATTTTTTCGCTTATCTTCAAGGCCACCACCAGTCTTTTTTAAATTTTCGCTCTTATTTTGTTTTCCTGTAATACGTTTCTTAGTTTTCTCAATTTCCAAACAATTTTGATTTAATGGTGCAATACTGGTCAAATTTTCATTTAAATCTTTAATGTTTTCTTTCTCTAGCTTGTTTGATTTATATAGCGTTTCGTCAAATCTGTTGCTAATATTACATGGTCTTCGTTTATGAATAGAGAAGTCTAGCAGTATATTTTCATTCACGGAATCCAAATCGTTTAAATCAATATCTTCATAAAACGTACCATCTAACTCAATCAGGTCTTCCTTACGTAGTTCTGGAATAGGCGTGGACGTTAGTGTAGGTATTGGTACTGGCTGAAGATCGCAAATAGTAATTATTGGTGAAGAAAAGTTCTGACGATTAGACTCCAACACGATTTCGTTCGAAGAAACCGGCTGAAGTACACTGGAGTTAATCATTGATGTGGATTCGCAATCAAAATGCTCATCTGCTACACTTTGTGAATCGAGCTTTGATTTGTCTTCTCTTGAACGGGCTTGTTGGAGAATTTGAGAGTAGTTCGTTACGGAACCTTCATTTTCAATCACTTTTTTCTCATTGCATAAACTTAATAAAGTCTTTCCTCTTATATTATACATCTTAGTAACTTAAAATAACACTTCACACTGTTTATTTCGATTCACTGACACTAAAACAACGCTGCACTCTCCGTTAATTACAACACGTAATGACATGAATTAGGTAAACAAACAAGCGCTCGTGCGAGAGATGCCCGCGGGGCGCCCCCTCTTGCCTGTAGGTTTGTGTTCGCGCGCTAGGCTTGTTGTTTCGCGCAATACCGAGTGGCCACGCGTAACTATTCTAACTATAAGTTAACAGATTTAGATTGAGTAGCAAAATTTATGAAAAATAAAGCCCATCTGTATTAACTTAAATTGAATGAGTTCGGTATAACTGAAAGAATAAAAAACGAAGTTAAACGAATTTGTCATATTAGTTTCTGGCTCATTGATAAATATTTTTTCGAAATTGTCTTTAGTGCCATATAGACCATACTGTTTATGGCTGTTTCGCAGTGGTTAGGCGTAACTCGTCTATTTTAAAATAGCATACTTGTGTGTAACAAGGCAGCGCATTCAAAGATTAACATGTTTGGGGCAATAATAAGCTGAGAAACATATTAAGCAATCCTTTTGTCATACGGATCGTAATATCCCGTCTCTTATCTAAAATACGAGTAAAAGTCTATTTTGTGGTAGGTCTATGGATTTTTCCAATCATACAATCATAAAAAAAACACATTTTATATGTACCTAAACTTTAGCATCGCATGGTTATTCCACATTTATGAAAATTTAATTTATGTTCATAACAACCATAGTGTAAATTTGACACATTTTTTTCGGATTCATAAATTAAACACGAGAAATAAAAATAAGATCTTTTATGGAGAAATGTATTTTATAACAGAGTACCACAATGTGTTATATTTTTATTGCCAATTGCCAAAAATATTCTTATTAAAAAGGGAATTATACTGTTAGGATTACTTAAATGATAATTGTTATCATTTAAGTAATCCTAACAGTATAATTGTTGATAATTAGGTTTAATAGTTGCGTTGCTGTGTATTTTGACATACATAACAAAATGAAATTACGTACATCTTGATAGACATTATGTAAACTTGTTTAAACATTCAAAGGAAATTGAGTTCAAATTATTTTTCTGCGGCCAGCTTCTAATTGATGACTCCGTTAAAATACAGATACAAAAGAGAATAGTCTGCTGTTTTACTGTTTTCTTGTTGCTTCTTTCCTGTACAAGGTCTCCCGCCGTAAACTTGTGAACCAATGGCCTCTTGCATCTTGACGTGCAAAAGCGATTGTAAAAAATTCTATTTGACGAATAAATTTTTGAATTTTTGATAGCAACGATAACTTGCAATGCGATTCATCTTTGCTGCCAAATCTGACAGATCATACTATACTACTCCAAAGAAAGGATAGCTCTACGACTTTCATCGGAGAACCATACACTGTGTCGTTTTCGCCCACTATCAACAAGACTCACCCCACACACCATCGAAGCACCATCAACCTGCAACGACCGGCGGTTGCCGCAGCCTACGCGCACAGCCATTCACACCCATTCGCGCGAACAGTTCCAACCAGAGCTGGCGCTGTTCCAGTCTCAACTCTGTGGAAACGTCCTCTCCAGAAACGATCAATAAACGGTGTCGACGTTAGGGTAACGTACATGGCCACAACGATACGAACATGTGTGACACAAATCCACAAACTCCGATAAGGATTGTGTTACTTTTGGTTACAAATCTAGGAAGAATTGCAGCTTGGTACATGGCTACCTAAAACGCCATTCGAATAGTTGGGAGCTTTTCGTCATATCGTCATGTTACTTTCGCAGTGATAATGGTCTTCAGCTTCATAACTGGGAACTGCCACTGCTTTTCGAAAATGCATGGAAGAAAGGTTTATTGAAACCTGGTTAATAATCATTTTTCCTAATTAAAATTGAAAAATTATTAGCCCAATGTTACTTGATCTTATCGTGTACAATATTAAATAGCCGTGCTGATGTTGCTGCAGCAGTAGTTAGTGTAGTTAGTGATTTTTTTTTTTTTTTTTTTTTTATTGCTAAATTTGACAAACAAGCAGGCTGCCCACCTGATGGTAAGTGGTAACAGTCGCCTATAGTACATGTGGTTCCCACGAGATTCGCAGCAAATCTGCAAACCTCATAAGAACCACAGTGTACGTTGCCAACTTGTGACATAAGATGTAAAGTCACAGTACCCAGTAATTTCACTGCCTATCTTACCCTTCACGCCGGAACACAGCAAAGCGAACCCTGCTGTTTGGCGGCGGAAATAGGTAAGACGGAGGTACCCATGCAGACGACCCTGGTACAGAGTCTACCTCCTAGAAAATTAGAATAATAGATATAAAATTAGATTATAGATATTATATTTATGCTCATCTTCATTCATCTCATTTCATTCATTTAATCACCAAATGGGGGCGGCGCTACAACAATCGTACGTAATCATTTTTTTTTCTTACTAGAAATATCGTATTATTATGTAGTATATATATATTTAGTATATTATTGATTCATATACATTCCATGTAGTTAGTATATGTAGTTAGTTGGGGAGCATAAGGAAATATAAAAATAATTATATATTTCTAATTTAACTATGTCACGAAGCTGTCATGAGAGGTTATTTTTATATTTCCAATTGCCAACCTCACCTGCTCGTGGTGCTCCCTGCTTTTACTAACGAGGCGCTGGCATATATCTTAATCTTTTTTTAATTTAAATTATTGCTTATAGATACAATACAATACAATTGCGGGGCTGCAACTAGAGAATGTAAAGATCGCATTATTTGGTCTGTACTAACTAAAATTCTTTCTGCTGGCGAGTACATTACAGCATTTCAAATAGGGTGCCTGTTTCAGTTTATTTAATATTATCACCAATGCAATTTTTCCTAAAATGCGCTTTCAAAAGTCGCATCACAATTTAATTAATTAATTATTTATAAGTCTACATGTAAATTTACAGTTTTAAAGAATAGTAGACCTACTTATTAAAAGGCTTCCAAAAATTCTTTAATTTAAGTAATTATATACATAATTCAATATCAATGACTTTTCCATTTGTAAATATTGGTATCCCGACTATTCTTATTATACTAACAATCTTTTTATTATTTTCCAGATTACGACACATACAGTCATATAACTTATATGCGACCGTCCCCAATGAAGAGCACAAGTGCGCTATGCCCTATCCAACTAATATTATAAATGCGAAAGTGTGTTTGTTTGTTTGTTTGTTTGTTTGTTTGTTACCTCTTCACGCTTAAACTACTGGACCGATTTCAAAAATTCTTTCACCTTTGGAAAGCTACATTCTCCCCGAGTAACATAGGCTACTTTTTATCCCGGAAAAATCGACAGATCCCACGGGATGCGCAATAAAGGCTTCGCTCAAAAACTACTGCACAGATTTTTATGCGGTTTTCATCAATAGATAGAGTGATTCTTGAGGAGTTTTGCGGCATTTTTTATCTCGGAAAAACGGATAGTCCACGGGAAGCGCGATAAAATCTTCGCACCATAAACCGACTTCCGCGTATATGTAGCCGTGGGCAAAAGCTATGACCCTTAACCCTCTATACACCCAATCCCGAAATCCACGCGGGCGAAGCCGCGGGCAGAAAAGCTAGTTATTATATATGTTAGAACCTCAATCAATCAGGTCCAGTGGGGAATTATAGATTTCAATATACATTTCAATTTCTTTACGTGTGTCCGCAGGTGTCTTCTCGATAATTTCTTTTACTATACAAGCGCCGGATAAATATACACAGCAAATATAAAAACATATTGGATGTACCAATGAGTTTTTACTGAAACCAATGAAAACCAATGCAGAAAATAAATAGTATTATGCAGATACAGACACAGATAAGATAGGTGATATTTATAAAAGAAGCTACAAATTAAAGAAAAATTAAAATGCAGTTATTAATATTATAAGTTAAGTATAAAACATTTATAATATAACAGATGAGTAAAAATTGATATATACTATATTTTCTCTTTAGGACATAGGGGTCTCCCTTGAAAAATCTCCAGATCGATCGGTTCTATGTTTACTGAAATCCAGTTTCTGCTATCGTCACCAAATCAGCGGTTCACTTTGTTGCAGAGCTGGATCTTTACTATATTCGATATAATAAAATAAGTGAACTTACTAAAATTATATTGTTTGCAAGATATAAAATTTTACCTTAAACCTATATTTCAACAATTGCTTAATACAGAAATGCAATCTTCTTTCTATTTCTGAAAAAATCCCAATAATGTTATGCGTTAAAGTTATTCAAATATATCTCAAAGCATACATATTAGTATACATTTTTATTATTATTATTAATTTGTTTGTATTTTTCAGGTTATAACAGAGTATATTCAAAATAACTAAGAAAAATTATATATCCCTTTGAGGCTATAGCATTCTTCATATGCACAAATTAACCATAAAAAGAAAAAAATCGGGAACACATTATACAGGTACGAGAATTTACACAAATTAATTATTTGCATTATAATTGCTATTTTTATATATTGTTATGTATATAATTTAATATGTATAAAAAATTAACACGTGATGCTGTGCGTTTGCATTACGAAAAAACCATTATAAGAATTGTGTTAATTTCAACATGTAAAGTTTGATGAATACGCAAAAAAGCGTGTTACAGAATCTCTTATTTAATGCGAACTAAAAATCCTAATCAACTGAACATTAATTATTAACATGTTACAAACGCTTAATAATCAATATTCATAACATTTGATTTGATTCGAAGCTTTTCTTTATTTGTTGCTTTTAATGACAATAACCATTTTTTTAAAATTATATTTATATATAAGTCGTTTGTAACTTCAACTAATACACAAATATACATGTCAATACTTATTTACACTTGATATAGTAAATGTTATTGCTATGTGAACCAATGCATAACAAATATATATTATTTCACTATTGAACATTGTTTCACAATTCACTTAAAAAAACAATAATTTCATCATAGGTAGAAATTGTTTTTTAAAGGCGTGACCCATACGCCAACATGTAGGGAGATCGTTTCAGAGAATATAACGAGATTATTTTTGTTAACATTCATATAATTCCAGATAAATAAAGACTGGAATAAATAAATATAAGAAATAATAAACTTCATGCCAAGACCTACGACACAAGTTATAATTTGAATGAAATAAAACTGCTGCCGCCACCACTACTAACCGCTGCCGGACCAAGACATCAAAATCGAAGTAATAATTATTCTGTATTATTTTTTTTATACTCTGTTTAAATATATACAATTTATAAAAACCTTATTTAAAATTACAACTTAATAGTTGTTATAAAGTTTTACATAATATTAAAAGAATATATTTATTTTATAAAAATTAATATAATGTTGCTGTTTTGGCTGTATAAGCGTACTTAGTGTTTCGCGCACAAAGCAGTCGATGAAAAAAAAAACGCGCCATTCATTTTTCAATTTTCAGTACTTTTTTTGCAAGTAGATATTTTGCATTGTTTCTTTTGTTAAGATTTTATATCAAAAATGTCATCAAGTGATGAAATTGATTGTACGAATGAAATAATAACGAATATTTCAGAAATGACTGGCGGTGAAGGTGGAAATCCAACGTATAAATTTTATAATTGTACTTTCACAAATTGTCAAAATATTTTTTTATTGACCTATAAAGTTTGCATTAATTACTCGCAATGGTATTGAAAAACGTCGTATAACACTCGTAAGCAGTTAAAAATTACATTCTCGCTGAATATTAAGCACTCGCTGCATTCGCGTTCAATGTCAGCCTCGAAAGTGATTTTCAACATTACTCACTTGTATTATTATAATTGTTACTATTATTCTAACAGTGTGCTTGTAATTGTTATATAACTCTATAGAGATGATTTGGCCAACTACCAATTAAAAAATGCCTATTACATTAGTCACATTACGCACAGTTCGGCCAATGAAAACTTAACAGTTAAACTTAAGAGAATTTCCCAGATTTTTTTTATAAGATAAAATAGCAACCACGCGAATTTTATCTAAAGAATTTTGTAAAATATGTTGTTTAACTTTCACAAACAATTTTTTAATGGCTGTATGGCTGAATTAGAAAATAAGTATATTAATAACTAAAATGCTCGAAAGACATTGAAAAATTACTAAAATAAAAATTAAGTACTAACCTACAGTTGAATGTCTAATATAAGTATCTTGAACTTAAAATTTGTATGGGCAAAGTTATCACCACCATGCTCCACCCAATTGATCAAACTTATTAACAAGTATCTGCCTTTAATATGTTTACCATATTAATGTGTTTTCTTGACATATAACATTGCAAAACATTATTGATGCATTTTTAAAATAATATGGTTAACATCTATATATTTTTTGCAGGTCCTATGCTCCTGATGCATAATATAATGAAATATTGAAGATTTGATTAATTAAGAGTATCAAAAAAGAATTGTTTTGTATTTAGTTATATTAATCATTTCGTGTATTGTAAATAATAATTATTAAATGTTTTTATTAACAAATAGCGTCAAAGATTTATATATTTTAAAATTGGTACCATAATACGTATTTTAAAGGACACTTATAACATTTAAAAAGTGAGCATATAGAATTAACATAAACCAATCAATCATAATATTGTACATACTATCATACTGCAAGTTTAAAATAAATAAAGGACACTAATTTATCTGACAAATGTGTTATTTTTGACTGCAGTGTGTTGTTCAATACGTAGGTACATAAATTGTTTCTCTATGTTTTTCTTTATTGTAAGAGCATTGGATGAATGTAAAAATATCTCAGATTAAAAAATAGTGATGAGACAAGTACTGAACCATCCATATGTCAATAATACATTTTATTAAGTAAATAAACTCGTCGATGCTTTTCACCGTTTGCCTGGCTAACATCATTTCTTTCAAAATGGTTAAAACTAATCCATAGATTTATTTAAATATTTGTAAGTTCTATAAAAAAAGTATAAGTCATAAAGTAGTATACCAAGTAAAAAGTCGCGTCAGCATTTTGTCTTAACTCATTATTTCGGTGCAATTACAAACAAGGCATTGTCATTTAGCAAGCGTTTATCAAGTATTTTGTGTATTATCAAGGGTACGAAATAAATATATTTTTACATCAACAAGGATTATATTTATTAAGAATATCAAGATAGTTCGTGTAGCAGCCAAGACGCGAACAATATGAAATAACAGTTCACAAAAGTAATATCTTTGTATTTCACATTTATCTGCTGTGCTCATATTGTTTTACTGTAAACGGGTTCTTTCATATAACTTTCCTTAAAAATAATGTTAATTGTCAAAATATCACTAACGATTCTGTCATTTCACAATTCGTGTTTTTTAAAATGGCATTGCTGTGTTTGAATGAAATTTATTTTTATCAGATAGAATTTAAACACGAATATGTTTTCTATATTAAATATTGATCTAGGTACGTATAGATGGTATGGTAGAACAAAATAGAACATGCAATAAAAACCAAAAACCTTATTAACAAGACAATGTTTTTATTAATTTAATATTAAGCGTAAACTAAATCACACATTCAGTTTAAAACCTACATATATAAATAATACAACATTCACTTCAGTCACAACACAAATCAATGCGGTGCTTACAAATATATTGTTAATTTATATGTTTAAAAATAGTAAAAATTACGAAGCAATTGTTGAAGATCAATCAGACACTTCAAAATAAAAACAAATAGCGTTTAATAAGACACATACATACATAAGTGCTTTTGAAAATAAAAATTACCAGTTAGAAAGAACATTTTCTCCATGTATACAGGCAATAGCCATTTAATCAATTGTATGTATATTTGCATTTTGGTAGAAAACTTATATCCAACGAGATACAAAAACGTTACAATACTAAACATGTCCAGAAACAAAGAAGTCGTCGTATGTACTTAAAATAGATATTTTACCTTGCAATAGTTAATTTTAGTTTCTTTACTAAAATGGTCTATACTCCATCTAGCAACAAAAATTTGAAATAAGAGATTTCGGTATCGGAAAATATCGCCATCTTGCGAAGGATTAACAAAGTTTTTATTAAACTTTAATTAAGCACGCTTTGTGAATAAAGAACTATTTATTTGTAATCATAATAAACATGTTTTGCAAAGTAAATGAGGTCACAATGTATACTTTACTTTCTAAGAAATTCATTGCCACTTTCACAAGTCTTTCTTCTTATAATATGCTTTCTGAAGCACTTTGTTGCCAGTATATGACGAACATTTTACATCAACTGTCGGTTTTTACAGTCAAATTTTAAACAAAAGTTTTACCCCGATCGCAATCAAACCACAATTTATTTTCTAAAAAAAAGGGGTAGACAACATCTCACGCGACCGCAACGTCTAAATCTGTGACAAAAAAAGAAGACATTTTCCTCAAATTTTTTGACAGACCACCCTTTCTTTCAAAAAAACAGCCAGGATGAACCACCCCACCGCGGGGTGCTTGCACCCCGCGGCAAGCAAGCGACGGCTCTAGTATCTATATCTATCTATCTATCTATCTCCTATCTCCTATTCCTATCTATCTCCTATCTCCTATCTCCTATATATATAAAACTCGATTACCACGACTGACTCACTGACTCACTGACTGATCAGGGTTGTTTTTAGGGTGTTAGAGGATGTTTTGAGTGTTTTGATGTTGGGGTGGAATTTTTTAGATTTTTTAGTTCACAGAATGGGATAAAGGGATTTTTGCCAAACAAACATGGCGGCCCGCGCGAAATGTCAACTTTTCCAAATCGCCTTTGTTAACGGCGTTGGTGGGGGGTGATCACTACTGTGGCGGGGATGCGGTGCGGTTGTCAAAATGCGAAAAAACAAAATGGCGCCGCCGCCATCTTAGACTGAAAAACCCGTTTCGACCCGTGTTTGCGGACCGATCGACCGGAGCGGCGTTTGCTTTTTTCCCGGATTTTCTTTTTCCTGCGGTCGGGACTGTCCTCGACATTCGGGAAATTTGCGGCGGCGGCGAATAACAACATGGCGGCGGCGCCGGCGGCCATCTTGGATCGCCAATTTTGACGCGATTTTCGGACCGGATTTCGCCAAGATGGCGGCCTCCGACCGGGGTGAAATGTTCCGGCGGGGGTGGAGCTCGGCGAGCAGTGTTGCCGGTGGGAGAAATTTTCTACCGTTTTTGGTAGTTTTCCCCTTAGGGGCCGAAAGGCGAAAATCGAAATAACGACTTTTGGATTTTTTCCATACATGGCCTATAGGCCGGCGGGGCCTCTATGACTTTCTGGTATTTTTCATTTTTCTACACTGGCAACACTGGCCTCCACGGAGGTTTGAAACTTTTCGCAGACCGAATTTGACCCGAATTGATCTCCCAGATCGGGTGAGCTGGAGACGCGGACAAACGTCATCCCACCCCGTATACGGTGCAGATATTGGGAAAATCCGAAAACTCCAACATTTCAAGATGGCGGCCGCCGCCGGGCGGCCATTTGTAAAAAGTTGCAATTTCGAAAAAAAATTAAACCGCGGTTTTCGTGGGGTTGCCGGCGTTTTTCGACTGACAAACCCCGGGTGACTTTTATAGAGCTCGGTGAGCCGCATCGAACGGTGGGGTAATTTACCCCGATTTTGGGGTATTTTCTCCGATTTTGGGGAGAACGTAAATCGCGTGTTTTTCAATTTTTTTTCACATGGCGGGGTCGATGGGGCCTTGCTGATCATTTTTACCACCATTTTGGGCCAGATATATGGCAACACTGGGCGCTGTGGCAGATTTCGGTTTCGGCGACTTTGTGAATTTTTTGACGCGAGCCGATGACAGTTGCTCGCCCGCAGTTACCGCCAATCGGTGAGCGGTTTAGTCTACTACACTGGAAAAAATTGACATTTGACATTTTCAAGATGGCGCCGGCGCTGGCGGCCATTTTGTAATAATTAATATCCCCTTTTTGTTATATTCTTGCGGGTTTCAATCCCGGTACGGTGATATGGGTATCGAATGAAATGATTTTTTCAGCGCTATCGAAACTAAATGGTGGCAACGTTAAAAAACCAATATGGCCGCCGGTCCAAAAACGCCAAGTAACATTTGTATTGTAATCCCTACAATATGGGTATCAAATGAAAGGGTTTTGCAAGTCTAATACAGCCACGTCAGAGACATTGAAAAAAATTCAAAATGGCCGCCGCTCTCAAAATGGCGGACCACTTTTGTTTTCTAACCCGTGCTTCATGGGTATCAAATGAAAAGGGTTTTTAAGTGTCTAATACAGCCACGATACAGGCATTAAAAAAAATTCAAAATGGCCGCCGCCCTCAAAAATGTTGAACCGGTTTATTTTCCAACCCAGGCTTCATGGGTATCCAAATGAAAGGTCTTGACGAGTAGAACACGACGCTTTAAGTGACATTCAAAAATTTCAATATGCCGCCGATCCAACATGGCGACTGACATTTTTTGCGCTTTTCACTATATGGGTATCAAATGAAAGGATTTTAAGAGTAGAACGGATCCAAATGTGATTTATAGTAAAATGACAATTTCTTTTTTTTTTTTACTTACCTCGATATGCTTTTGTGCCGCTTTGCAACTGTACAAGATTTTATTTGAAAAACGTATTGCGAACAACGCCACCGCGAGGTGCGTGCACCTCGCGGCACTCACGCGACCACCAGCGCCATGAGTTTTTCAGTGTGTTTACAACTGCACGCGGTTTTTCAGTTTGTTTTGACTTAAATGGAGACAAATTATCACCAATTTTTCCCGACCGCCATTTTTTTTTTCAGTAGTGGGATAGACCACTCCTCCCCGAGGTGCGCGCACCTCGCGGTACTCAGGCGACCACGCTCACCGTGAGCTTCTTAGTGATTTTACAACCGTACACGGTTTTGTAGTTTCTTTTGACACAAATGGAGACAATTTCTCACTTATTATTGACCGACCGCCAATTTTTTTTTTCATAATGCTGATATAGACCCCTCCACCGCGAGGTGCGTGCACCTCTCGGCACTCGCGCGACGACAATTGCCGTCAGCTTCTTAATGTATTTAGAACTGTACACAGGTTTTCAGTTTGTTGTGACTTAAGTGGAAATAATTTTTCACCAATTTATATGGCAACACTGGGCGCTATGGCAGATTTCGGCTTCGGCGACTTTGCGAATTTTTTGACGCGAACCGATGACAGTTGCGCGCCTGCAGTTAACGCCAATCGATGAGCGGCTTCTTCTACTACAATGGAAAAATTTGACATTTGACATTTTCAAGATGGCGGCGGCGCTGGCGGTTATTTTGTAATAATAAATATTTTTTTTTGCTATATTCTCGCGGTTTTCAATCCCGATACGGTGACATGGGTATCGAATGAAAGGATTTTCTTAGCACTATCGATGCCTATTAGTTACAACGGTAAAAAACCAATATGGCCGCCGGTCCAAAAAGGCCAAGTATCATTTGTACTGTAATCCCTACAATATGGGTATCAAATGAAAGGGTTTTGCAAGTCTAATACAGCCGCGTTGGAGAAAATGAAAAAAATTCAAAATGGCCGCCGCTCTCTAAATGACGGACCGCTTTTGTTTTCCAACCCATGCTTCATGGGTATCAAATGAAAGGGTTTTGAGTGTCTAATACAGCCACGTAAGAGGTATTGAAGAAAATTCAAAATGGCCGCCGCTCTCAAAATGGCGGACCGGTTTTGTTTTCCAACCCATGCTTCATGGGTATCAAGTGAAAGGTATTGAAGAGTAGAACATAACACTATAAGTGACGTTTCGAAAATTTCAATATGGCCGCCGATCCAACATGGCGACTGAAATTTTTTCGCCATTTTCACTATATGGGTATCAAATGAAAGGGTTTTGCAAGTCTAATACAGCCGCGTTAGACACATTAAAAAAAAATTCAAAATGGCCGCCGCCCTCAAAATGGCGGACCGCTTTTGTTTTCCAACCCATGCTTCATGGGTATCAAATGAAAGGTCTTGACGAGTAGAACACGACGCCTTTAGTGACGTTTCTAAAATTTCAATATGGCCACCGATCCAACATGGCGACTGACATTTTTTTGCCCTTTCACTATATGGTATCAAATAAAGGATTTTAAGAGTAGAACGGATCCAAATGTGATTTTATAGTAAAATGACAAATTCTTTTTTTTTTTTACTTACCTCGATATGCTTTTTGCCGCTTTGCAACTGTACAAGATTTTATTTGATAAAACGCAAATAGTGAGCCACGCCACCGCGAGGTGCGCGCACCTCGCGGCACTCACGCGACCACAATTACAGTGAGCTTCTTAGTGTGTTTACAACGTCACACAGTTTTTAGTTTCTTGCGATATAAATGGTGACAATTTTTCACCTATTTTAGACGATAGCCAAATTTTCACTTTTACAATACCGGGATAGACCACTCCACCGCGAGGTGCGCGCACCTCGCCGGGCACTCAGGTGACATCAGCGTCTTAAGCTTCTTAGTGTATTTTCAACTGCACAAGGTATTTCAGTTTGTTTGACTTAAATGGAGACAAATTTTCACCAATTTTGGCCGACGGCCAATTTTTCACTTTTCAGTACGAGAGACCACAACCGCGAGTGCGTGCACCTCGCGCACTCAAGCGACCAGACTCACCGTGAGCTTCTTAGTGTTTTTTCAACCGTATACGGTTTTGTAGTTTCATGTGAAAAATAAGTGAAGACAAGTTTTCCCCAATTGACATTGACTGAGACAATGAAAAAAAAAATTCAAAATGCCGCTGCCTCTCAAAATGGCGGACCGCATTTGTTTTCCAACCCAGGCTTTATGTGGTATCAAATGAAAGGTCTTGACGAGTAGAATACAACACAGTGAGTAACGTTTCGAAAATTTCAAATATGGCCGCCGATCCAACATGGCGACTGACGTTTTTTTGCGATTTCGCTTATATGGGTATCAAATGAAAGGATTTAAAGAGTAGAAACGGAACCAAATGTGTGTGTTATAGAATATTGACAAATTCTTTTTTTTTTACTTACCTCGATAATCTTTGTACCGCTTCGCAACTGTACAAGATTTTATTTGAAAATTGCAATAGTGAGCAGTACCACCGCGAGTGTGCGTGCACCTCGCGGCACTTACACGACCACCAGCGCCATGAGTTTTTCAGTGTGTTTACAACTGCACGCCGTTTTTCAGTTTGTTTTGACTTAAATGGAGACAAATTTTCACAATTTTTCCCGACGGCCAATTTTTTTCAGTAGTGGATAGACCACACCACCGCGAAGGTGCGCGCACCTCGCGGGCACTCACGCGACTACATCGACGTGAGCTTCTTAGTGTATTGCAACCGTACACGGTTTTGCAGTTTAATGTACATAAGTGGAGACAAATTTTCACCAATTTTCGACAGACCACAATTTTTGTCAAACACAGCCGGGACGGACCACCCCACCGCGGGGTGCTGCTATATATAAAGCTCGATTACCACTCACTGACTCACTGACTGACTCACTGATCAGGGGTGTTTTTAGGGTGTTTAGAGGGTGTTTTGTGTGTTTTGATGTTTAGGTGGAATTTTTTAGATTTTTTTTCCGATCTATCCGGATATAGCTCGATTTTGAAATCCAAGATGGCGGCCGGCGCGAGATGTCAACTTTTCCAAATCGGCTCCGTTTTTAACGCCGTTTGGTGGGGGTGTTCACTACTGTAGCGGGGATGCGGTGCCGCTGTCAAACTGCGAAAAAACAAAATGGCGCCGCCGCCATCTTGGACTGAAAAACCCGTTTCGACCCGTGTTTGCGACCGTCGACCGGTGCGGTTTTTGTTTTTTTCCGGGATTTTCCTTTTTCGTGTGGTCGGGACTGTCCTCGACTCTCGAGAAACTTGCGGCGCGCGGCGAAAAACAATATGGCGGCGGCGCCGGCGGCCATCTTGGATCGCCAATTTTGACGCGATTTTCGGACCGGATTTTCGCCAAGATGGCGGCCTCCGACCGGGGTGAAATGTTCCGGGCGGGGGTGCACCTCGGCGAGCAGTGTTGCCAGGTGGGAGAAATTTTCTACCGTTTTTGGTAGTTTTTCCCCTAGGGGCGGCGAAAGGCGAAAATCGAAATAACGACTTTTGGAATTTTTCCATACCACGAGCCTATAGGCCGGCGGGGCCTCTATGACTTTCTGGTATTTTCATTTTTCTCCACTGGCAACACTGGCCTCCACGGAGGTTGGAAACTTTTCGCAGACCGAATTTGACCCGAATTGATCTCCCAGACCGGGTGAGCTGGAGAGCGGACAAACGTCACCCCACCCCGTATACGGTGCAGATTTGGGAAAAATCCGAAACTCGGACTTTCAAAGATGGCGGCGCCGCCGGCGGCCATTTTGTAAAAAGTTGCAATTTCGAAAAAATTAAATCGTGGTTTTCGCGGATGGTTGCCGGCGTTTTTCGACTGACAACCCCGGGTTTTGTAGTGCTCGGTGGAGCCGCATCGAACGGTGGGGTAATTTACCCCGATTTTGGGGTATTCTCCCCGATTTTGGGGAGAACGTAAATCGCCTGTTTTTCGATTTTTTTTCACATGGCCGCGTCGAACGGGCCTCGCTGATCATTTCTACCACCATTTTGGGCCAGATATATGGCAACACTGGGCGCTGTGGCAGATTTCGGTTTCGGCGACTTTGCGATTTTTTTGACGCGAACCGATGACAGTTGCGCGCCTGCAGTTACCGTGAATCGGTAAGCGATTTAGTCGTCTACACTGCAAAAATTTGACATTTGACATTTTCAAGATGGCGGCGGGGCTGGCGGCCATTTTGTAATGGTTAATATACTCTTTTTGCTATATTCTCGCGGTTTTCAATCCCGGTACGGTGATATGGGTATCGAATGAAATAATTTTTTCAGCACTATGGAAGCCAATTGGTGGCAACGTTAAAAAACCAATATGGCCGCCGGTGCAAAAAAGTAAGTATCATTTGTACTGTAATCCCTACAATATGGGTATCAAATGAAAGGGTTTTGCAAGTCTAATACAGCCGCGTTAGAGACAATGAAAAAAATTCAAAATGGCCGCCGCTCTCAAAATGGCGGATCGCTTTCGTTTTCCAACCCGGGCTTTATGGGTATCAAATGAAAGGTCTTGACGAGTAGAACACGACGCCATTAGTGAAGTTTCTAAAATTTCAATATGGCCGCCGATCCAACATGGCGACTGACATTTTTTGCGATTTTCGCTATATGGGTTATCAAATGAAAGATTTTAAGAGTAGAACGGAACCAAATGTGATTTATAGTAAAATGACAATTTCTTTTTTTTTTTTATTTCTTACCTCGATATGCTTTTGTACCGCTTCGCAACTGTACAAGATTTTATTTGAAAATCGCAATAGTGAGTAGCGCCACCGCGAGGTGCGTGCACCTCGCGGCACTCACGCGACCGCCAGCGCCATGAGTTTTTCAGTGTGTTTACAACTGCACGCGGTTTTTCAGTTTGTTTTGACTCAAATGGAGACAAATTTTCACCAATTTTTATCCGACGGCCAAATGAAAGGATTTTAAGAGTAGAACGGATCCAAATGTGATTTATAGTAAAATGACAATTTCTTTTTTTTTTTTTACTTACCTCGATATGCTTTTGCACCGCTTCGCAACTGTACAAGATTTTATTTGAAAATCTCAATAGTAGCAACGCCACCGCGAGGTGCGTGCACCTCGCGGCAGTCACGCGACCACCAGCGCCATGAGTTTTTCAGTGTGTTTACAACTGCACGCGGTTTTTCAGTTTGTTTTTGACTTAAATGGAGTCAAATTTTTCACAAATTTTCGACGACCGCCAATTTTTTTTTTCAGTAGGGGATAGACCACACCACCGCGAGGTGCACGCACCTCGCGCACTCACGCGACCACACTTACAGTGAGCTTCTTAGTGTGTTTACATCTGCACAGAGTTTTTTAGTTTTTTGCGACATAATTGGAGACAATTGTTACTTTTTATTATTGACCGACGGCCAATTTCCTTTGTACTGTAATCCCTACAATATGGGTATCAAATGAAAGGGTTTTGCAAGTCTAATACAGCCGCGTTAGAGACAATTAAAAAAATTCAAAATGGCCCGCGCTCTCAAATTGACGGACCGCTTTTGTTTTTCAACCCATGCTTCATGGGTATCAAATGAAAAGGTCTTGACGAGTAGAACACGACGACGTAATTGACGTTTCTAAAATTTCAATATGGCCGCCGATCCAACATGGCGACAGACATTTTTTTGCGATTTTCACTATATGGGTATCAAAGGAAAGGATTTTAAGAGTAGAACGGACCCAAATGTGCGGTATAGTAAAATGACAATTTCTTTTTTTTTTTTTTTACTTACCTCGATATGCTTTTGTGCCGCTTTGCAACTGTACATGATTTTATTTGATAAACGCAATAGTGAGCCGCGCCACCGCGAGGTGCGCGCACCTCGCGGCACTTACGCGACCACCAGTACCGTGAGTTTCTCAGTGTATTTACACCCTCAAATTTTTTTATTTTCTTGTGACACAAATGAAGACAATTTTTCACCTCGCGGCTTTCGCGTGACCATAAACGCCGTGAGCTTTTAGTGTATTTACAACCGCACAAAACTTTTTTTTCTTCTGACACAAATGGAGATAAATTTTTACTGATTTTCGACCGACCGCCAATTTGTTTTATCAATAGTGGGATAGACCACACAACCGCGAGGTGCGCGCACCTCGCGGCACTCACGCGACTACAATCGACGTGAGCTTCTTAGTGTATTTTCAACCGTACACTGTTTTGTAGCTTATTTGATTTTTATGACAAAAAAGGATTTTTTCAGCGCTATCGAAGCCTATTAGTGGCAACGTGAAAAAACCAATATGGCCGCCGGTCCAAAAAGTCCAAGTATCATTTGTATTGTAATCCCTACAATATGGTAATCAAATGAAAGGGTTTTGCAAGTCTAATACAGCCGCGTTAGAGACATTGATAAAAATTCAAAATGGCCGCCGCTCTCAAAATGGCGGACCGCATTTGTTTTCCAACCCATGCTTCATGGGTATCAAATGAAAGGCCTTGACAAGTAGAACACGATGCCATATGTGACGTTTCGAAAATTTCAAAATGGCCGCCGCTCTCAAAATGGCGGACCGCTTTTGTTTTCCAACCCATGCTTCATGGGTATCAAATGAAAGGCCTTGACGAGTAGAACACGACGCTATAAGTGACGTTTCGAAAATTTCAATATGGCCGCCGATCCAACATGGCGACTGACATTTTTATGCGCTTTCACTATATGGGTATCAAATAAAAGGATTTTAGGAGTAGAACGGAACCAAATGTGAATTATAGTAAAATGACAATTTCTTTTTTTTTTTTTTACTTATTTCGATATGGTTATGTGCCGCTTTGCAACTGTACAAGATTTTATTTGAAAATCGCAATAGTGAGCAGTGCCACCGCGAGGTGCGTGCACCTCGCGGCACTTACGCGACCACGCTCACCGTGAGCTTCTTAGTGTATTTACAACCTCACACAGTTTTTTAGTTTCTTGCGACATAAATGGTCACAATTTTTCACCTATTTTTGACCGACGGCCAAATTTTCTTTATACAATACTGGGATAGACCGCTCCACCGCGAGGTGCGCGCACCTCGCGGCACTCACGCGACTATAATCGACGTGAGCTTCTTAGTGTAATTTAAACTGCACATGCTTTTTCAGTTTGTATTGACTTAAATGGAGACAATTTTTCACAAATTTTCGACCGACCGCCAATTTTTTTTTTCAGTAGAGGGATAGACCACACCACCGCGAGGTGCGTGCACCTCGCGGCACTCACGCGACTGCAATCGACGTGAGCTTTTTAGTGTATTTACGACCGTACACAGTTTTGTACTTTATTTGATTTTTGTGACAATAAAGACGACATTTTCACACCAATTTTGACAGACCATACTTTCATTCAAAAAAACAGCTAGGATGGACCACCCCACCGCGGGGTGCTTGCACCCCGCGGCACTCACGCGACCACGCTTACTTCGCTTCTTCTGACACAAATGGAGACAATTTTTTACCAATTTTCGACTGACCGCCATTTTTTTTTTTTCAGTAGTGGGATAGATCACACCACCGCGAGGTGCGCGCACCTCGCGGCACTCAAGCGACCAGGACTCACCGTGAGCTTCTTAGTGTTTTTGCAACCGTACACGGTTTTGTAGTTTCTTTTGACACAAATGGAGACAATTTTTACCAGTTTTCGACCGACCGCCAATTTTTTTTTTCAGTTAGTTGGATAGATAACACCACCGCGAGGTGCGCGCACCTCGCGGCACTCACGCGACTACAATCGACGTGAGCTTCTTAGTTATTTTAACCTGCACATGCTTTTTCAGTTTGTTATGACTTAAATGGAGACAATTTTACACCAGTGTTCGACCGACCGCCAATTTTTTTTTTAAGTAGTGAAATAGACCACACCACGCGAGGTGCGCGCACCTCACGGCACTCAAGCGACACGAACGCCATTACTTCCTTTGTGTATTTTCAACGTAGACAATTTTGTATACAAGTTACTTTTTTTTGACAAAAAGAAGACTTTTTTCACCAATTTTCGACAGACCACAATTTTTGTCAAACACAGCCGGGATGGACCACCCCACCGCGGGGTGCTTGCACCCCGCGGCAAGCAAGCGACGTCTAGTCTATCTATCTATCTATTATATATAAAGCTCGATTACCACTGACTCACTGACTCACTGATCAGGGGTGTTTTTAGGGTGTTTAGAGGTTGTTTAGGGTGTTTTGATGTTTAGGTGGAATTTTTTAGATTTTTTTTCCGATCTACCCGGATATAGCTCGATTTTGAAATCCAAGATGGCGGCCCGCGCGAAATGTCAACTTTTCCAAATCGCCTTCGTTTTTAATGGCGTTTGGTGGGGGTGATCACTACTGTGGCGGGGATGCGGTGCGGCTGTCAAAATGCGAAAAAACAAAATGGCGCCGCCGCCATCTTGGACTGAAAAACCCGTTTCGACCCGTGTTTGCGACCGTCGACGGGCGCGGTTTTTGTTTTTTGCCGGGATTTTCCTTTTTCTTGTGGTCGGGACTGTCCTCGACTCTCGAGAAACTTGCGGCGCGCGGCGAAAAACAATATGGCGGCGGCGCCGGCGGCCATCTTGGATCGCCAATTTCAACGCCATTTTCGGACCGGATTTTCGCCAAGATGGCGGCCTCCGACCGGGGTGACATGTTCCGGGCGGGGGTGGAGCTCGGCGAGCAGTGTTGCCAGGTGGGAGAAAATTTCTACCGTTTTTGGTAGTTTTTCCCCTAGGGGCCCCGAAAGGCGAAAATCGAAATAACGACTTTTGGATTTTTTCCATACCATGGGCCTATAGGCCGGCGGGGCCTCTATGACTTTCTGGTATTTTCATTTTTCTCCACTGGCAACACTGGCCTCCACGGAGGTTGGAAACTTTTCGCAGACCGACTTTGACCCGAATTGATCTCCCAGATCGGGGTGAGCTGGAGTCGCGCGGCAAACGTCATCCCACCCCATATACGGTGCAGATATTGGGAAAAATCGGAAACTCCGACATTTCAAGATGGCGGCGGCGCCGGCGGCCATTTTGTAAAAAGTTGCAATTTCGAAAACATTAAATCGCGGTTTTCGCGCGGTTGCCGGCGTTTTTCGACTGACAACCCCGGGTGACCTTTTGTAGTGCTCGGTGGGGAGAATTGATCGGTGGTAATTTACCCCGATTTAGGGGTAATTTCCCAGATTTTGGGGAGAACATAAATCGCGTGTTTTTCAATTTTTTTTTCACATGGCCGGGTCGATTGGGCCTCGCTGATCATTTTTACCACCATTTTGGGCCAGATATATGGCAACACTGGGCGCTGTGGCAGATTTCCGTTCGGCGACTTTGCGAATTTTTTGACGCGAACCGATGACAGTTGCGCGCCTGCAGTTACCGCCAATCGGTGAGTGGTTAGTCTACTACACTGGAAAAAATTTGACTTTTGACATTTTTCAAGATGCGGCGGCGCTGGCGGCCATTTTGTAATGGTTAATATCCTCTTTTTGCTATATTCTCGCGGTTTTCAATCCCGATACGGTGATATGGGTATCGAATGAAAGGATTTTTTCAGCGCTATCGAAGCCTATTGGTGGCAACGTTAAAAACCAATATGGCCGCCGGTCCAAAAAGGCCGAGTATCATTTGTATTGTAATCCCTACATTATGGGTATCAAATGAAAAGATTTTGAGTGCCTAATACAGCCACGTTAGAGACATTGAAAAAAAATTCAAAATGGCCGCCGCTCTCAAAATGGCGGACCGCTTTTGTTTTCCAACCCAGGCTTCATGGGTATCAAATGAAAGGGTTTTGCAAGTCTAATACAGCCACGTTAGAGACATTGAAAAAAATTCAAAATGGCCGCCGGTCTCAAAATGGCGGACCGCTTTTGTTTTCCAACCCATGCTTCATGGGTATCAAATGAAAGGCCTTGACGAGTAGAACACGACGGCATCAGTGACGTTTCTCAAATTTCAATATGGCCGCCGCTATCAAAATAGCGGACCGCTTTTGTTTTCCAACCCAGGCTTCATGGGTACCATATGAAAGGCCTTGACGAGTAGAACACAAATCTATAAGTGACATTTCGAAAATTTCAATATGGCGGCCATTTTGTAATGGTTATTATTTTTTTTTGTTATATGATCGCGGTTTTCAATCCCGATATGGTGACATGGGTATCGAATTAAAGGATTTTCATAGCACTATCGATGCCTATTAGTAACAACGTTTAAAAACCAATATGGCCGCCGGTCCAAAAGGCCGAGTATCATTTGTACTGTAATCCCTACAATATGGGTATCAAATGAAAGGGTTTTGCAAGTCCAATACAGCCACATTAGAGACAATGAAAAAAATTCAAAATGGCCGCCGCTCTCAAAATGGCGGACCGCTTTTGTTTTCCAACCCATGCTTCATGGGTATCAAATGAAAGGGTTTTGAGTGTCTTATGCAGCCACGTTAGAGACTATGAAAAAAATTCAAAATGGCCGCCGCTCTCAAAAGGGCGGACCGCTTTTGTTTTCCAACCCATGCTTCATGGGTATCAAATGAAAGGCCTTGACGAGTAAAACACGACGCCATAAGTGAGGTTTCGAAAATTTTAATATGGCCGCCGATCCAACATGGCGACTGACATTTTTTTGCGCTTTTCACTATATGGGTATCAAATGAAAGGATTTTAGGAGTAGAATGGAACC